>JAHWFP010132235.1:31899-58772 GCA_023313725.1 Lithobius niger | reverse complement strand
TCTGGCTTAGCGGTAGGACCTTGGCCTTTGATTTTAGAGGTCGTGGGTTCGATTCCCCGCTCAGGCAGTCTGACATACAAGTCCAAAAGGCAACGTAAATAGGTTTGCATCCATATTTAGTTAACCAATTTCGAGCCCATTGGCTTTTCCGTTCCGTTTAACCTTGACCATAAGGCATGTACATAGAAATATGCATGGCTACCATATTAGGACTAATTGTGAGGATTATTAGGTATTTAAGGATCTCTACTAGTGATCACCCCAACGGTACGGAAAGATACTCTTGTTTAGAGAGTTATCATTACTGCTGGATGCTCCCCTTCCCAAATACAAGCTTTAAAAATTTCCATTTGACACCCAACACCCTTCTCAAAAAAGTCACTAAATGAATGCATGTATTAGGAAATCAGTTACCAATTTTGAGAAAACACACCACACGTTTGTGAATAGGAAACAAAATCTCATTCTGTGCAAAGTACTGCTGCCATAATTTCCATGGCTACGCATTTCTCGGCTGGACACCCTGAAGATATACAGTGAAGCTATTAAGACTAACATGTCTGAAGAATAACTCCTACTCTAATGGTCTGATTTCATCTGTTTTTTGCTTTCGCACTGGTTTAAGGTTATCTACTTTTTTCCAATTCATACCACTATTCAACGACGTGTAGTTTAAAATTTAACATCGTTATGACCTTGACGGACCATTCCAAGGTCATTTAAACTACCGTCATTATGTTTCCTCGAGCCATAGTATAAGATTGTATGTACATTTCTGTGGTTCTCCTCTACATAGATTTGGAATTGCAGTAAGCTTATCCAGACTTTTGCATCACTTTGTATAACATTTTCACTGTAAAACAAATATTAAATTTGCATGTAGTTAACCGGTAAAATAACAAGGGAGAAGCTTTATTTTTCTTATTCGTATTTTAAGCGTCTTAGGGCTCTTTCCCTTCTCTTATTTTCCTGTTAAATTTTTTTTTTACTGTAGACGTTTTAAAACCCAAAACCAGTCACACGGATTTTGCATAGAGACGTATTCCGAAGCATACATACATCCATCGAAGAAGCAATGTGCCGGTATTGTGCAGGGCATCAATTGTGGCAGCATCAAAAGCAAACCTAGCAAGTTTAGACATCGGAAATTAAATGTGGCTTATATCACGTTGGAACAATTATCTCACTTCATTACACTTAACTTCACATTGTAAAAGCGGGAGCACTTTATACAGTTTTATTTAAGAAGATCGTTAATTTATTTTATGGTTAAAACACACCAGAGAATGAAAAGATGTAGCGAGGGGCAAATTGTAGTAAATTAGAAATATGACTCCATAAACATGCGTTTTGGAGAAACCAATAAGAAAGTAATTTTCATATTCATATTGCTGAGTTATTATCATACTTAATATCCCAAGAGCTAAGGAAATAATGGATAATTTTTTTCAACCCGAGTGTTTCGGCCCCGATAAACTGGCGAGTACTATTTAGGCAGACATTGATTTCGCGAGTGCGAAGCACGAGGGAAATTATCTGCCAATAAATAGCATGAGTGAGTTTAATGGGCCAAAACAAGAGTGTTGAAAAAAAATTGATAATGTACAATAGCTCGCGGGGTATTTAGTTAGAGAATTTCTCGTCATTTTTTTTATTATTCAGCACTCTAAATTAAGTATCCAGAATTAAAAAATTGTTTGAAAGTCGCCGCTGCCCTCCAAATAGCAGCGCACTGATTTCCACCATGGCCGCATGGGACGAATGATATTCGCCACCGCTGAAGAATGTCTCATTAGTGCCCACCTCCAAATATTTTTACTTTAATTTCGTAATAATAAATTATTAAATGTAGTACATATTTAGACTTTTTATAAAATTGCAAGAGTAAGTAAAAAAATTAAATATGTAGTATAGTGAAGCGTAATAAATTATAAAAACGTTGCTCTGAATTGTGCCTAGGTTACGTTAGGTCTAATGGTAGCAGCCGGTAACTGTGCTAGCGGTGGCTGTTTCGATGTGTGACATAAGGCGTTGCTATGTTACGCAAATGATCGACATAGTGTGCATTTCGAAAGGAAGGCCTTCCGGAATATTTTTGGAAGGAAAATACATACTTTTATTTGAAATGAATGCAACAAACGTATCGTAACATGCCAACATTTTAACATTTGAAGCGAGTGACACCTGGAAGTGCATCAACTTCAGATAGCGCTAGCCATATTCTGCATTACAGTCCATCGACCAATAAAAGATACAGAATATTTCCTTACTGATTTAGTTTTAAATTTCGCCAATGAGCTACGACTTACAGTGATAACACCTCATTAGCTGTTGAAAGCTACTGGAGTGCTATCACTCTAAGTCGGCTATGATTGGACGAATTTAGTACACGATCAAGTGAGCAAATTTCTGTCAGGGAATTTCTCTCTTAAACATCAACCAATGACTTTAAGAGCATCCAAGCATGCAGAAATAAGTTGGCGACCAGCCAAGTGAACGGCTTATCAAATCACGTCACCAACTAAGGTAAAAATTGGATATTAAGTGGGATTAAAGTGAGTTGCCTTTATTGTGCTCTTCATTTAATGAGTTTTAAATTTGTTTCAGAATGCTGTTAAAAAGAATATCACATTAAAGAATGGTAATAAAAAATACACTACCTATTGTATGCTACAGTCGTTTTTGGACGAATTTTTCTCTTACGTTCCTTTGACTGAAAGAATCATATTCAGCTTACGCCTCAGACGAATTCTTAATTATTTCGTCCATGGAAGATTAGAAAAAATTGCCAAAAAACACTTACCAGGAGGCCACTGCTACAGAAGGAGGGCAGCATCTATCAGGCCCTAAAATTCGATGGTGAGAACCTATCCTACGACTTGGTCACACCCCGTTTGCCGTCCACTACGCCCACGCCCATGAATTCTTTTCAAATTGTTATGTATCAGTTTTTTTCACTAAAACACTTCGTAATGTGGACCACGGATTAATAAAAGCAAACTTAGTTGTTTGTCAGTTTGAATGGTCGTGTGTGAAATGGTTAAATAGGCCAAGCAAACTTTCAGGATGAGTGTTTTCGTGCCCTATTAGCTTACCAGCACCGCAGAAATAAATAAAAGTAAAGATAAGGTTGTATGAAAAATGCGTAAGCCTTTTTGGGTGTTACACAAAAACACAGACACAAGAAAAAGTCATATTGGCCATTAGAATCTCACTAATATGAGTAAAAGTTTCCAGGGTTCCAAAACGCAAGCTACAGCGTCTTTTACACGTATTAGTATGGTACTGATGGTTTATATCTCTTTTTCTTGTATGTGTTACTTAAGAGCTTTTTGTTTTTTAAGGCTTACATCCATATTTTATATGATTAAGTGTTTTTTACTACTAATATCTGTTATTTTTTCCTTGTCCTGGCAAGAATAACAACAAAAAGAATAGACTCATCACCTTAATATAATTGTTATAAGAGTCTTAGCGTTTTAATGCTCAATTTTAAGCTATAAAAATTGAAAACCGGTTCATTAGTTCAATCTGCAGGAGTATACGGCAGTTACAGCCCAGAATTTGGGCTAATCATGCTATTAAGCTGAAAGTCATGAAATATGGTATGCAAGTAAACCTTAGCTTACATATCGAACTAGCTATGGAGCTTCTTCGAGATAAGCCCAAAGACCCCTTACTGCACCCCCACAACATTCAACACTATGAGGTTATTGACCGACAAATTCCAGCTGATCGGGCTAAAACATGAATTGCTACACAAGTATACAAATAAACAAGATACAAATCAAAACTGCTGTGGAACACCTATGAAATAAGCCCACAAGGCCACTTGAGCCCCTGTTCTCCTCCCTGAGGCTTGACAAATTCTTGTAGATCGAGATCAAAGGATGACATGTGGTGCATAACTTATTCTTTGCAGTACATAACGAACTAGGTATGGAACTCACTTGAGATTCTTCCAAGGCTTCCACCCTCATCATCCCCTGCACCTCCTCCCTGTTGCTTACCTATCAGTCATGCTAAGGCACCTACGTCAGACCTGTGATATGGTGAATGTCATTTAGTGCCAAATAGTTCCTGAATTCGTGATCAACCATTGCAGACCACTGTCTGTCACGTGCATCGAAAGTAAACCAAAATTAGTCATAAACTCGCCAAAAACTTTTATGAATTTTTTCGAAGTGGTGGTCTTCATTAACTTAATAACAGGATATTTAGAGTAGGCGTCAATCATTGAAAATTACATGTTTCTTGTAGTTGGCCCAGCAAAATCTGCCTGGACCCTCTCGTTTGGTCTAAAGGGTAATCCGAGTTATGCTTGGGACTAGACAGTTGTGCATCTTTGTTCTGCTGGTAAGCGTCACACACTTTGACTTTCTTTTCGAACTGCGTGTCAATTTTAGGCCACCAGCTTTTAGATGTAGCTAAACCTTTAATTTTGACTATTCCGTCCTATGAAACTGCAAGGTCACAATGACACAGCTTCCCAAAACAACGCGCTACACTCCAGCTGCATAAACAAAATATGGCTGTAATTCAGGGTTGCTAACCTTTTCAGGCCACACGTGCATTGTGTATTTCAGAACTCTAGAAAGAATAGGATCTTTACTTGTAGCTAAAGCTAGGGTTTCACCATTATCCGGAAGTGTTTCAATTGTCTATGGTGCCAAAACATGATAATACTCTGTTTTATCTTTGTACTTTTTGGTGCTGGGTAACGGCAAATGCGATAAAGCGTCGGCCGTTAAATTGGCTTTCCCCACTATGCTAGAATGTATAATGATCCATTCAGAATAACCACCCAGCATTGTACTCTGGTGGCGGCCATTTGGGAAATACCACTTTTTTTTGTAAAAAATCAAGATCAGTGCTTTTCGATCGGATTGCAAAATAAATGCTGAGCGTAGAGGTATTCGTGGAAACGCTTCACTCTCAAATATACACTCAATGCTTCTTCTCAATCAAAATGTGAGTAACCTTGCTCCACAGGTGATTACTTGTATGCAGCAAAAGCTATATGTCATCTGCATCCATTTTTCATCACATGCATCAGGCAACTTCCGATTCGGTAGGGGATGCCTCGCAAATTAATTTCAACTTAAATTTTAGATTATACTGCACGACGATTTTGGATTGCTCCAACAATTTCTTAACATATTACATAGCCTTGCTGCATTCAGAGCGCCACTCCCATTTACCCTTTGGGCTTAAAAGCCTTGTAATTGGGGACAGAACTTGAGCAAGGTTAGGTAGATATTTGGAAAACAGGTTAATAAATAAAAAAAACATTGTAATTCAGAAATATTTGTTGGATTAGGTGCTTTAACAATAGCTTAAACCACTTCAGGCAATGTCTGCATGCCTTCTTTATCAATAATATGGTCTAATTATTTCAAACTTAGCTGTGACATTTTGCATTTCTCGATCCCAAGGCATAAAAGTGAGCTTTGCAGTGCTGTTAATAAATCATTAAGTGCATCATCATGTTCCCACCCTTTACTTCTAACCAAAATATTGTCATGGAATGGCTGGCATTTGGGAATGCCGGCCGTAAGGCCGACCATCAATCTTTGAAAAATCCCCTGGCTGCTATAGTTTGTTCCACATTATGTTTTCAAAAAGCTAACGGGATAGTGGATATCACACTTGTAAACTCAACAAAGTTACTGTTAGAGTTTTCGAGTGGGATGTTTATGGATATTTTGCACTCGGTAGTGGAAGAAAACGTGGCTTCATACAGTCAGTTTTCTGAAAACATAATCTGGAACAAAGTATAGCCAGACCCAGCAGAACCTTTAATTATTTAAATAGCCCAAACTGCATATTTATGACCAAACTCTCTTGTGCACTCTTCTCAAAATCACTTTACAAAAAAAAACATCCTTGAGATTGATAAGACTAAAGGTGTTACATCCTGCAAGTTCACTAAATAATTCAGCAGCAGTTCGGACAGGAGAGTAGTCAACTTTAATTGAGGATTTACAGTGGTGCTACAATCGCTGATAACCGTAACTTGTCCGTTGGGTTTATGAAATACAACTATTGACGTAGCCCACTCGCTTGTTGTGACCAGCTCCAAAATACCTAAGGCCACACAATACATTTTATTTTGTAATTCACTCGCTTGTTGTGACCAGCTCCAAAATACCTAAGGCCACACAATACATTTTATTTCGTAATTCACTTTATCCTTAAGTGGTAGTGGTACAGGACGGACTTTTCGATAAACAGGTTTAGCATCAGCTTGGAGCTGCATCTTAGCTTTTCAGTCTCTGAACCTTCTCAGCTTAGGTTGAAAAAGTACAGGAAACTTAGCCTCGATTTCTTTGGAGTTAACAGTAGACAGTTTAACTGTTTTAACTTTACTGCTATGTTCAATTTTATAGTTACGTAATGACCAAAATTGGTCCAGTTGAATTTTAAATTTCGAGATCCAGTCCCCAATTAATGGTGGACATTCATTACCAGCTACTAAGGTGTCATTGAACTCAGCTTGATTTCCGATTTCAACTTTAATATTAATAAAACCCAGAACTGTATCACTCGTACCATCAAACTCTCTCATAGCTGTACCACAAGGAATGACGGTGCAATTTTGAAAATAATGCTCATACCATGAGATTGGAATAATTGTTTTGTCACAACCAATATCTACCTCAAATGATAGCTGAATTAGTATTAAAAAACGCTTAAGCGTATAAAATACGAATGTAAGCCTTAAAAAACTTAAAGCCCTAAAGGAATAGATATTAGAAAAAGACATGTAAGCCATCAGCGTCGCACTATTACGTGTAAAAGAATCTCCAGCGACCCAAAAAAACAAGCTGGAGCTTCTGTTACACGTATTAGTGTGACGCTGATGGCTTACAAGTCTTTTTCTAATATCTGTTCCTTTAGGTCCTAAAGTTTTTTAAGGCTTACATCCATATTTTATACGCTTAAGCGTTTTTTAATACTAATATCCCTTATTTTTTTTCTTGTTTTAGCAAGAATAACACAGAAAAGAACACTGTAATCACCTTAAAATAACTGTTATAAGATAGTCTTTTCCATGGCTGATTCGTTTTATACTGCTAAGAGTAACTTTTGCACCCAATTTCATGTTTTTAGCTTAATCTATAAGAATTTGTTGCCCAAACCCCTGGGAGGCATCACGAGGAGGTTCTGGGGCAGAAGGAGGGGGGCACTGATGGCACTTTGGGTATTTCATTGGGGTCCATGGCTGGTTCGATTTTTACTGTTAAGAAAGACTTGTGTACCAAATTTATGTTTTCTGCAAAAATTTGTTACTCCACTTAATGATTTCTGCCCAGTGCTCTACAATAATAATTGCTCTGCCGATGCGAATACTACAGTAACATCAAAATCGTGTTCAAAAGGCCCTGATCGGTGTTAATACCTACATTTTGAGCTGTACAAATTGAAAATTGGTTCATTGGTTCGATCTCTAGGTGAGGGCAAAGGTTCTAACCCATTTGGCTTTCCGTGTCAAGAATAATGTAGTTACATTAAAATAGCATGCGAAAGGCCCTAGGCCTTGTCCATACCTACGTTTTAAGCTATGGAACTTAAAAATCGGTTCTGTGGTTCGATCTCCAGGTGAGGGCAAAGAGTCCCAACAACAACAACAAGAACAATAACAACAACAAGAAATGGCCATGCTGTGGACGCCGAACGGTTTGATTGCTGTCATAAAAATTTGTAATGTGGTGAAATAGTTACGACCAATTTCGTTGGTCTATGTCAATTCTGGGCGAGACTATAGGAGTTCAAAGTTTGACTTTTAACATGGAAGTTCATGCTGAGGCTTACATAAGGACCGCTACCGCGGTCCTTGATATCATTTACGACACAGTATAAAGCCCATGTAACCACTTTTGTATATTTCGTTGTGCTTGTCAAATTTAAACTGAGGGTGTTGTTTGATAATTAATAATCGCTAGAAGTCTCATTTTCAGGTTCGGTTTCACTTTCAAATTGCGAGTTTTCAGTTTAAAATTTACCCTCCTGCTGCAGCTTTTAATTTTTTTATAACCGTATTTATGTTTATATTTCTTGTGAGTCGTTGGTTTGACAAAAGGTTTCACAGGTGCTGTTGCTCGCTTCTTTTCATCGCTAGATTTTTGTGACACACAGCTTTTATATGTTCCTTTTCATGACAACGGCCACAAGAATACACTCTAAGTGTACATCTCAAGAAGAAGTATCCGCAACAATATCTACAGATGTCCGTGCTAGGTAATGTTTTAAAACTCAAACCTTTCCGTTTTGTTTTTGAACAAAACTTGCTGCTATCGTGCCGCTCTGTCTAATCTAGATCCGATTAACCTCCGCCGATTCTAACTAAGCTAGTTTGGTACCTTCTTTTAACGATAATGTTTTCTTGGGTATTTCACGTTGAATAATTTTGCTACGAACGCCACCGACCAGCTGATCACGATTCATTTCCTTGTTTACTTCCATGCAAGAATCGAAAATGCAGAACTTGGTCATAGTTTTTTTAAAAACAGAAATGAACTCGCCTATCGTTTCACCTGGCTGTTGGTTGCATCTAAAACAATTTAAGCGCTCGTAAACCACACTCGGACATGGTTCACTGTTTTCTAAAACCGATTTTACAAGTGCTTTATAAGTAGTCGCACTAGGTTTGGCAGGTGATAAAATATTCAGTATCTGATCAAACATTTATGACCTACGCTAGCCATTAACACATCGACATTGTCATCATCAGTAACTTTTTTAGCTTTGAAAAAATAACTGCACGGCTGCGTGTATATTTCCTAGGAGTCAAGCTCTGCATCAAAACGTTCAAACAAGCAGCTAGGTTTTTGATCAGACAATTTGAATCCGTATTCATTTTTAAAGAGAGAAAAAATAATTTGACAAGATTTAATCCCTTTACTCAATGGACAAACCCAGACCTTTTGTTAAAGTCCATATGGTACTTGGGTCGGTCCTCGGTTTCAAACCGGCATTCTCTTGGTTTGGAGCCGACGACACTGACTACAGGGCTGTGATTGCCCGCTTTGCTCAGGGTCCCCGGGGCCCCTTCACAAAGCTCGTGCTGGGACTTAGTTTTTCGCTGTTATACGTTGAATGCGTACACGTCCATATCTAAGCAGCTACAGGTTAGCTGAGGATTGAGAAAATACTAGATTGCAACCAATAACCCATAACCGCCTTGAAAAATCTTTCAGACCCCTTTTTAGAGTCCGTGTGGTACTTGGGTCGGTTTTCGGATTCGAACCGGCATTCTCTTGGTTTGGAGCTGATGACGCTTACCACTGGGCTGTGATTGCCCGCTTTGCTCAGGGTCCCTGGGGCCCCCTCACAAAGCTTACACTGGGACTTAGTTTTTTGCTGTTATACGTTGAAGGCGTACGTCCGTATCTAGGTGGCTACGGGTTAACTACAAATGAAAAAATATAATTTTCCAATAAAGGTTAACCAAATAACACACGCAGTTTAAGTCCCTCCATAACTCATCTAATTAAACTAATAAATTAATTTAACACTATTCGGTTTGCCCTCCTGTATTCAAATTTACTAGCCTGTTAAATTTATCTTAGCAGTTTTCAAATAATATTTACTAGCCTACCCATAAATTTATATTGCATTCAACAACTAACACGTTTACTAATAAACTAACACGTGATTTTCAATAACATGCATATTTAAATAAATTTAAATACATACCAAAACAAGTTTTACTAATACACTGACACGAGCAATTTTCTAACATTGCACACAAGCATGAATTTGTACACAACAAACAAACTGCAATTAACAAGGAATGCCAGTCTTAACACCAGACAACCAATCATAATCATGTGATGGCAATTACCAACACTAAATGACTAATTTGATCGCGCTTTTTAAAAATTGGGATTCCCCTTTCTAGTGTTGGGTGTGTCCCAACGCTCTCGCATCGCAAGAGACATGATCACAGTAAAATTACTTGTGGAATGGTAGTATACGCATGATTAAACAAGATAGCAATTTACACAAATTACTAACTAAATTCTGGCCTAAACTAGAAATAGCCAGAATCATTCCAAACAATACAAAGCACTAACAAATCTACCATAAATTAGAACAAATTAAATCCAACCCTACCACACAACTAAACCATTTGCCAAAATAGAAAATTTGCTCACAAATGAAGCCGGAGTCATTGCATGGCAAGAGAATTATAATTTAACAATCTAAAATTTAAAGTTTAACCCAGTCGCCATTGTTTTATATGATAGGCCTGCTGGATGCTTAGCCTAATATCACGAAGTTGTATCATTATGAGTAACGGGGGCAAATGACATGGTTTATTAACAGCAAGATGGTAATATACAAGTTACAGATGAACTAGGCTATTTGCCAGCAAGGTATGTTTATAATAAGTCATTACAAGAGTGCGTGTTATATTATGTAATGAGACATTGTGACCACATATCCCACAATCCCACGGCCTAAGGCCGTGATAAAAATCTTTGTTATCAGGTCAAGTCAGTTTCAAAACGACACTTTAGCCAGTGTTCTTTGGTAATGTTTTTGTTCTGCAAAACAGGTCAACGAAATAATAATTTGAAAAATTTGCTTCATGAAATACCAAATATGAAAAAGAATGAAACCAGATACGTACTTACTACCACATAACCATTTTCCTAAATAACAAATATCAGGGTAAATAATGTATAGTGTAGATGAAAGTAATTCAAATTAACACAAATTTATTACTGGTGGTAAAACAGCGTGTGAAAGTATTAAAATTTCTTGCCCTAAAGTATCTTTTGGGAATTATATTTAAAAGTTTTTGCTTGATAGTCTTAAGAACAATTTAAGCTATCGACTTGAAATTATGACTTTCTGAAAGCTCTCAAAATGAGCAAAAGAAAGCCATTTATTTGAACATAGAAATCAGTCAATTTTTTGCTAAGTCATTAAAAAACAGCATTTACAGCACGGTAGCTAAAGAAAAAGAAAATTCGTTGACAGCATCATTTTCGTAGATCCAAACATACCCTAGACCCGAGAAATGTTTGTGTGTGGTCAAATTAGTGTTCTGGCACATATTGAAAGAAGTAAGAAATCTTTTTAGTCTATTAACAAGGATCTAAATGATTTATTCTCTTGAGTTTATTGTTATTTTTGATAGGCTTATGTTGCATACCAAACTGATTCATACATAAAAATAATTCCAGTTTAAAATTAATAAAATTTGAACAGTCTTACCTACGTCAAAATCTAAGCACTGTCCATCAAATAGATTAACAACTCGGGATTCCTGCCATATCATTTCTTTCGAATTGTGTACAGGAATCTACAAAAAGAGAAGAACCTTCTTAAATAAAAATGGTTTGATGTCCCTTTACAATATGAAATGTAACGAAGACACACCCACATACTTAATATAGGAAGCATGGTGATAGCTTATAATAATGTAGCATGCAATACTACAGGGTGACTCTCAAAGTAATGAAAAAATACGACAAAAGCTTATACAGTAATCGGCCTATATTACATTATTCATAAACAATCAAATATATAGGCCTAAAACGAAGCAGACGTTTTGTCGTACTAAGAAAGGCAGGATACAAAAGAAAGGGCAAGGCAACATGTTGCATATTTGCAACCATATTTCGACAAATCTAGCCTTATTTTGGCTAGTAGTACAATGCTCAGCTAAAGAGCTATACACAAATGACGAGTAGAATTCTTAGAGAAATGGGGTGAACAGGTGACAACACAAAGCACAAACCAAGTAGATTTGGTTAAATACACTACACATGGCTAAAGCCACGTAGAATAAATTTTGAAGATGTGGGCAAAGAAAATAAAAGTCAGGAAAAATAATTTTTTGTTTGATGTTTATTTAACTAGATGTGGCTGAAAAACAATGGAAAATAAATGTAAATGTAAGCAACAATTGTGTAAGCTACTTAGCTTACACAATTGTCTCACATCTAAAATGGAATGAACATAAAGCCTCATAGAAGATGACACTCTAAACACTCTTCAGAGATTGACTTTATTCAGGTACTTCATGACTTTACCCAGGTTGCGTGTATTACACCCTGAATTATGCCTGCTGTACGCAAGGCTCAAGGGCTACCTGAAAAGAAGGACGTTAAAATGTGCTGCTGTAAGAGGCAGGGAAAAGGCAGTAATGTTGACCTGAAGACTGTCACGACAACGGACTCAAGTAACATATACTTTTCATTTTGGTGATTACAGTATTCTTGTTATAATCAGTTATTTCAAAGTTATATCAGTTTTGGTTCGTTATCCCTAAATAAACAAACACACATATATCAAAATCATCACTTATTTATTATAGAAGGACGTTACTCGCTTTAACCATTCAGGAAAACTGATTCGGGAACGTCCAGCAAACTGGAATCCACGTAACACGTCCAGTGATCGGCTTTTCCCTCAGAAATTCCTTTCTCCATCCCACAATCACCCTGCCACAGCTTTCCCATGTTGTTGTCTGCCTTTTTTGGTTTTTGGGTCTATAACCCGCATGTCCTGCATGTCGAACAGCAAGGTGTGGCTTGTCCGTCTTGCCCCAAAAGTCCCGATGCCAAACACCATGTTCACATCAGCGGCACGCGGCTTTATCGAAAGCCCGACAATGGATGATCACCTGCAGTGTCTGGCAATATCTGGCCCATTGCCCTTCACGACCGGCTGCTGTTTCCACGATGTCCATCGTGTCATACAATGTCATCCTGGCATCCCGCACCCGGATGCGGGTTCTGCGGGTGTTGCACAATATTGCACAACATTGTGTCTTCTGGCAACTACTTCACGATCTTGCATTTCTGTAAAGAAGCGATGTGAAGTGGTCACGCGTAGCCATATATAACGCCCGAACCGCCGCATGCGAAGTATTTCTTCGACCAGAAGCAGGCACAGGATGATGGCTGCAGCGGCACCGATGGACGACTTTCCCTGCTACCCCATAGTAGAGAGGTCTAGGACCGGCGAGACTTGGCAGCAACTTCATCGGGTCTGGAGCGTACAGCTGAGCGAGTACCAATACAAGAAAGGCTTCTCCGGACCTCAAATGGGCTACATCAGCAGATGCAACAAGAAGAGCAAGGAGTTGGATTTTTTCATGGAATTATTCGGGGAGACAGGAGATTCATCGTAAGGATGACCAATCAATTTAAGGAGGAGAGGGCCAGCAATGCCAAATGCAGCAAACGGAACATCAAGTCAGCCAACACACCAGGACTGAACGACAATGCAGGGACTTCCAAGTCATGAAGTGCCATCGGCCGTAGAGGACGATGTCGCCGTGGTCAACACAAACAGTCGAGTCAATGGTTCCACGATCACCGCCATCACCACCTGTCATCACTTACTGCCAGTTTTTGCTACTCACTGAAAGTCCCAACGATCCACAACCGGAAAAAATACTAAACCCAGACATCCCCATGGAAGAAGCCACCAGTTCGAGCCAAGCACAGCCACCGATGCCAGAATCAGACATCACCGTGGAGGAGGACGAATCAGAGTACCCATATTACTGCGAGGAAAATGAGGACTACTACGAAGGCAGCAGCAAAGAATCAGTCAACGATGTGTTAGAGGACGAATTGGACGACGAAATAAAAGGAACCGAGTCAGAGGACGATACAGACGCCTACCTTAATACGCCCAGCAGTGAGGAGGAAGGAACAAGGCCAGACAGTCCACCAAGACCGCCAATGAGGGACAGTCCACCACTACCACTAAAGCCAGACAGTAAACCACGACCGCCAACCTCAACAGAAACCTTGCCTACAACTCCCCTGCCAATGCCAGGTACTCTGACACTGCAATCATCAGAAGTGATGTCGCCCACGTATGAGCCCGGTTGGTCGCTCCTACTACGCCATCCCACACTGGCAGAGGAGGTCTCATCGACCAGAGAACTATGGTCCATCCGATATTGCAAGTCGGAAGACAAAGCGGCAACATCCCTGCCTCTTACACGCATGAGACGAACCAAAAAAGTACTCGTTCCCATCCCTCGAGGTCTTTCAGGTAGATTTATAAGTCATTGTAAAGAATCCGATGGGGTAATGTGCATAGTTTCGTCGGAAGAGGAGGACGAGAGAGCCACCACAACGACAGCCAACGTAGTAGAGCCACCACCCCTACAATCACCGCCACCGTCACTGCAACCGAGTAAACTAGAAGCCATGAAACGACGATGGTGAGTCGTACTGTACGACAAGATCTACAGAAATAATATATTCCCAGTAATACCAGACCCGCCACTAATGTTCCCCGAGCCACGCACACGCCAAAAAAAACCGATTATTGCCTCCACGAAGTGGCAACCTCCAGAAGATGCCACGGGCCAGGGTAGCCCAATATGTCAATCATCCTTTCAGCCAAAAACAGTCTCAGCAAAGCGCTCCACCAGCAGAACCGCCAGAAGATCCGAGCACAGGACGGTTGGTGCTAGAGAAGATGTGCTCAGTGGTGGATAAGACACTCAAGAAACAGTCAGAGTCCTGTTAGTCAACGTCGCCGATCCAACCGGCGCAAATCTAAAGGGAAGAAGCAAGGTCCGCTTCCAACTATAGCCAAGAGCCAACTGCCAAGGAGACACCATCAATGGTCGTCTCATCGCAAGTGCTACAGCCAGGGGAACAAGCAGAGGCCACTTCCGGCTCCAACTCCAGCCAAGACACAGCAGTGACCACCACGCAAGCCTGCCAAAAGTCGCCGAAACGGAAAAAACCACATCCCACTCCCATGTGGGTACGATTGACGAAAGGCGAGTTTGTGGCTTTCATCGGAATACTGGTAATCATGGGCTACAACAACTTGCCGGAGATGGCGCAGTATTGGTCAACGTCCCCAAACCTGGGAAACCACTCCATCAGGTCGACCATGACCACAACAAGGTTCAATCAAATTTGGAACTAATTTGTCCAAAGAACCGTCCTTCACCGGTACCGATCCCCAGACTGCATCGCCCACAACCAGGCAAGCCATGGAAGAGCAGAAGGACTAGGAGGACATGGACGCAATAATGAAGGTGCCACTGATGACGGAGGCCATCAACCAGGCATTGCGTAAGTGCAGGAACCCCGGAACAGTTCTCTGCATAGACGAGTCTGTGACTGCATACACCGGAAGATCCAAGGTCAAGGTTTACCAACCCAAAAGCCCACCCAGGTTAGATTTGAACACTTCACTCTCTTCGACCCATTCGACGGTTACATCTTCAACGACGAGGCATGCATTGGAAAAAAGCACCACTTGGCCATCGAACCGCCCAAGACTTTGCCAAAGAACTCGAAACCATAAGATGGCTCACACAACAATCTACACTGCTCGCCACTACCTCACCCAGGGTTACACTATCGTCTGGACAACCACTTCACTTTGGCGCTGCTGTTTTAGGTCCTCTAAGCCAAGCTAGGAACCATCGCCTGCGGGAGCCTACATGCCTTTGCTGCCGGAATTCCGTACGAGTTCATGTAGGAGTTGTGCAAATTCAATAAGGAGCACGAACGTAACGACAGTATCCTGTGGCAGAGCGGCCGACTACTGCTGAACATCTGGTGCGACACCAAGGCCGTCCCTGTACTCAGCACCCACGTGGATCCCTTGGCCGGAAAATGTACCATCGGACGATTCATCGGGGGCCAAAAACACCTAGTTGCTTGTCCGCCGGCAGCCACCACTTACACGGAGTGCATGAATGACGTGGACATGGCCAATCACCTCATCACCTCATTCTACGTCGGCAGGAGGTCCATACGATGGCACCGTTACCTCTTCTTCCAAAACCTCAACCAGATTCTCGTCAACGCAAGGCTTAACATGCTCAAATTTAGTCACGAGAACTAATTCCTACGACTCACACGACATTGCCACTTGAGCGATAGCATCACCGATGCACAGTACAAGACCAACACCAGCAAATAACAACTCCACATCCAAGTCACAGAGACACCGAAGGGAATTAGGGGTTTCTTTCTCGCAACAAGCCCGGTATACTATCTGCAACCTACCCACCGTATAGCCAGTGTGCCCGATTCCGAAGAATCACGGGATGCTCAAAGACCTGACAGAGTAACATAATTGGCAGACCCAGGGTTTGCTCTTTCACTCAAACCGTCCAAGCCCAGTATACTACCTGTAACCTACCCGCCAGATAGCCAGTGCACCCAAGAGATTCCGAAGAATCACGGGACGATCAAAGACCTGACGCAGTAACATGATTGGCAGGCCCCAGGCTGGCTTTCACTCACACACTACAAGCCCGGTATACAACCTGTAACCTACCCGCCACATACCCAGTTTGCCCGAGAGATTCAAAAGAATCATGGGACAATCAAAGACCTGACGAAGTAACATAAATGGCAGGCCCCGGGCTTGCAGTCTTTCACACCCGATTCTCGCATTCAACATCAATGTTCCCCAGACACAGAGCGGCTAAGGCACTCCTAATCCAAGACACAGCGACACGAGGCAACGAGTTAGGATCATCTTCTTGCTCAAAGATCAGAACGTGGCTCAGCATGCTACTCTAACCAAGTAGTAAGATTATGGTAGGGCTAAGCCACTATAGTTCAAACTCTTTCAGCAGCACACCACCGGACTCTGTCGCTCACAACCAACACATCCTGAACTCAGAAGTGCCCAGATGCACACGACTCTGGCATATCAGCCAGTGGGGTCACGCTGCTCGTCGGCAAGTCTTTGCTGCCAGTCCAACGGCTCAACTCCAGTTCTGAATGACGTACCACTCGCCACCGAAGTGTCGCCACTAGTCCAACTGCTCCGACCAGCTCAGAGACAAGTGCTCACCACCATTTCTTTGCTACTCGATACAACAGCTTAACCCGGTTTAGAAAGGCGCACCAATGTTCACCAAGCAAAGCCACTAGTCCAAACAGCTCCAACCTAGTTTAGAACATCGAGCCCAACATCAAGGACTTAACAGCTCATCACCAGTCTCGCAATTCGGTCCAGTTTGACTTACGAGGAGAGAGGTCCGCCGGCAAGACCCACAACAAAAACCACTAGTCCAAACAGCTTGACCAGTTCGGAACAATGTAGCCAAAGGACGAGAATGCTCACCATTCGTTTCGCTTACTCGGTCCAACAGCCGGATTAGAAAGGCGTACCGACCTACACCACAGCCTATAGTCCAAACAGCTTGACCACCTTAGAATGAAATGTCGTACCTAAGGCAAGGGATCCATCCTCACAAGAAGACTGGGGGATTATCGATGGAACAGCTTATGTATACACCAGTCTTGCAACTTTGTCTGAAGAGTCGACTCCGGTTAGAACGGGGATCTGCCTGCACGAAGGCAAGGGGGATCCGTCGCTCACCACCAGAGCATCGCCACCAGTCCAAACTACTCGACCAGCCTAGAACGTGACCAGCAGACAGTGCTCATCGGGCAAGAATTCGTCGCCACCGGTCCAATGGCTCAACTCTACACCAGAATGGCAGATCCAAGCCCGAAGGCGAGGACCCAACGATTCATCATCGAAGCATCGCCACTACTCCAATGGCTCCAGCCAGCTTAAAACAAAGGATCCAAATGCTGCACACACCAACAAACCAACCAATGCAGAGTTATGCCATGCTCTCATCCCGCCCGGTCGAAGCGGGATGGTGATACGCCGTCCAGGTGTGACAGATCTCTCACCTTACAGTTTTGCACCACTCAGGTTTAGTCACAAGAACTAATCCTACGACTTGCACGACACTGCCATCTGCCTTGGCCGATCGCGTCGCCAATGCACAGTACGCGACCGACACCAGCAAACACAATAACGACTACTCCACATCTGGGTCACAGAGACACCGAAGGGAATCGGGAACTTTCTCGACAAAAGCCCAGTATACTACCGATTGCTTACCCACCACATAGCTAGTGCGCCCAAGAGATTCCGGAGAATAACAGGACATTCAAAAACCTGACGGAGCACCATTATTGGCAGGCCCTGGGTTACCTCTCTCTCTTCGCAAGTCCAGTATACTGCTGATTGCGTACCCATCACATAGTCAGTGCTCCCGAGAGATTCTGGAGAATCACGAGACGATCAAAGACCTGACGGAACAAAATTATTGGCAGGCCCTCGACTCTCTCTTCCCAATTCTCGCACTCGACATCGATGTTCCCCAGACAGAGAGCAGCTTCCGCCAAATGGGGATTGATGGGGCAGAACATCTTTAAACTTCGTTTGTGGACGAGCCACGAACTCTCTCCAAGCACGACATTCGGTATTAGTACCCCGCCGAGACCCCTGAACGGGATCAATCCAGTTCGGACTTTCAGAAAAGACCATAGGGATGCTATTACCACCGCAGTCTTGCAGCCAAGCTTGGATACAGCTTCAAGCCAACCCGCATCATGGTGAGGGCCGATCTCCGGGTTACCCCAGTCCTGAGTCCCAGACGACGAGAAAAGGGACCTCATCCGTCTAGTTGGTCACCATGGCTTTTGCTGATTACTTTCAAATTCCTTCCATTAGGGATGATCATTTCCTTAGGACACCTATAGCAGTTCAAGAGACGCCGTAGTGATCCTTCCGCAGGTTCACCTTCGAAAACCGTGTTACGACTTTTACTTCCTCTCAAAAACAAGTTTCATACTGTCGTTCAAACAAGGAGCAGAATGACCCTAGGGCCACCCGCAGCCACGTCAGTTCGAGGTACTCTAGTCATCAACTGGTTGTAGCGACGGGCGGTGTGTACAAAGGGCAGGGACATATTTGACACGAGGTGCTGACTCGCGCCTACTGGGAATTCCTGCTTCACGGGAAGAATAGCAGACCCTGATCACAACCACGAACGATATTCTAAGATTTTCCGGAGTCCTCTTGGACCAGGTAAATCTTTGAATCGTCCACTGTAGCGCGTGTGCGGCCCCAGACATCTAAGGGCATCACAACCTGTACTGGCTCTCTTTCTTGCAACTTTAACGCCACTAATCCTTCTAAGAAGTCGAACATAGTCTCCTCACCTACTACCGAATCTAGTTAAAGGCGACAGTCACGCCAGTTTCGTGCGGATTAACCGCCAGCTCAAGCTAGTGGCTTTACGGCCATGCAACACCACCCACTGAATCAAGAAAGAGCTCACAATCTGTCAATCATAACAGTGTCCGGGCTGGGTGAATTTTCCCGTGTTGAGTCGAATGAAGCCGCAGGCTCCACTCCTTGTGGTACCCTTCCATCAATTCCTTTAAGTTTCAGCTTTGCAACCATACTTCCCCCGGAACCCAAACACTTTGGTTTCCCGGAAGCTGCCTGCTGAGTCTTAGGAGGTACCACAGCGGATCGAATATGGATAGAACTAGGGCGGTATCTAATCACCATCGAACCTCTAACTTTTGTTCTTGATTAATGAAAACATTCTTGGCAAATGCTTTCACTTCGGTAGTCCCATGGCAGCCCAAGAATTTTCCTCTCACTCCGTGGTACAAATGTCCCATCAGTCCCTATTAATCACTACCTCGAGTTCCAAAAACCAACAAAATAGAACTGAGGTCCTATTCCATTATTCCATGTTTTGCTATGCGAGCGTGGACTCGTCTGCTTGGGGCACTCTAATTTGTTCAAAGTAAAAGCGTTACCAGCCTGCTTTGCCAGTACGAGACCGGTTGTTGCCGCAGAAGTCTGATCGTGAGACTACGAGAAAGGCAAGTGTAACCAGAGGTGACCGGCCGCCTCGAAGCCAGGATCCAACTACGAGCTTTTTAACCACAACAATTCTAATATACGCTATTGGAGCTGGAATTACCGCGACTGCTGGCACCAGACTTGCCCTTCAGTATTTCACCAACATTTTTACAGTCGGTATCACACCACCAAAGAGATAGGCCGGCGTGAAATACATCCCGTAACTACCTCCGCGTGCCGGGAGTGGGTAATTTACGTGCCTGCTGCCTTCCTTGGATGAATAAATAAACATAAATCGCTGGAAATTTCCAATTTTCCTTGGATGTGGTAGCCGTTTCTCAGGCTCCCTTGCCGTAATTTAACCCTGATTCCCCGTTACCCGTAAACCTACACATAACCTATCATCAGCAGTTGATAAGGCAGACATTTGATAATGCATCACCGGTGCTAAGAAGTTGCGATCGGCTCCAAGTTATCCAGAGCCACCAAATGGGAACGGACCCTTGCGGATCTGTATTGGTCTTGTTCTATAAAAGCGCCGTTCCCGAAGGTCGGAGCTGGACGGCATGTATTAGTTCTAGAATTGCCACAGTTATCCTAGTAGGATGGTACGATCTAAGGAACTTTATATGATTTAATGACTCATTAGCGGTTTCACCTTAATCCGGTATGAACTTGGACATGCATGCTTAATCTTAGAGACTAGCATATGACTACTGGCAGCATCAACCAGGTTACTCTTCACCGACGGCCTCCTACAGCAGCACGACGGCAAGCCTTATTGCTGGCAGCACACGTACCCCGCAACCTTCCGGAGAAGGAAAGCGTGACACACAGACCACGAAGCAAGTTGGCAAGCCACCGGCCTCATGCATGGGCACGTTTTTCCACTACTCAAACGGCATCCATCCGAAGCGAAACAAAGCCTTGCATTTCAGCCACAGCTCGTGCATTCCAAGCCCAAGACATGAAAGCAAGCAAGTTAGGATCGTCCACTTACTCAAGCTCAAACACGGCTCAACATGCTACCCTTGCGTACCCGCCCATAGCCCGAAGACCAAAGGAGGAAGCTTAAGGTAGAGCCAAGTCGGACCTAACTCTTTAAGCAGTACATCACCAGACTATTTCGCCGACAACCAACGCATCCCAAACTCAAGGAACACACATGCCACAACTGATTCAACTGCTGCCTAGTACTCCAAATCCAAGACGCAGAGGAACGAGGCAATCGTTAGGATCAGCTGCATACTCCAGCTCGAACACAGCTCAACATGCTACCCATGCGTACCCGTCCATAGCCCAAACACCAACGGAGCAAGCTTACAGTAGGGCCAAGCCGCTAACGTTCAAATGCTTTCTGCATCACATCACCAGTCTCTCGCCCACAGCCAACGCATCAGGACTCAAGGAACACAGCCACAACCGATTCGCCTACTGCTAAAGCACTCCAAAACCAAGACACAGAGGCAACCGAGGTAGGATCGTCCACTTACTCAAGTTCGAACACGGCTCAACATGCTACCCTTGCGTACCCGTCCATAGACCGAAGACTGACGGAGGAAGCTTACGGTAGGGCCAAGCCGGACCAAACTCTTTCAGAAGCACATCACCAGTCTCTTTCACCCACAGCCAACATATCTCGGACACAGAAACGCACAGCCACAGCCGATATGCCTGTCACTTAATAAGCTCGACCCAGGGAACGGACACATGGAACAAGCAAGTTAGGATCGTCTGAATACTCCAGCTTGAACACGACTCAGCATGCTACCCTTGCGTAGCCCGAAGACCGACGGAGGAAGCTTACGGTAGGGCCAAGCCACTAATGTTGAAGCGCTTTCTGCCACCGCATCACCAGACATGTTCGCTCACAGTCACTGCATCCCAGGGAACAACAAAAAGCAACAACCACTTCGCCCACCACTCGAGCACTCCCAATCCAAGACAGAGACATGCAAGGCAAGCAAGTTAGGATCGTTCACCTACTCGAGCTCAAACACGGCACGACATGCTACCCTTGCGTACCTGTCCATAGCCCGAAGACCGACAGAGTAAGCTTACGGTAGGGCCTAGCCAGACCAAACTCTTTCAGCAGCACATCATCAGTCTCTTTCACCCATAGCCAACACATCCCGAACTCAAAAATGCCGAGCCAAAGCCGATATGCCCGTGATTAATAGGCTCAACCCAGGGAACGGACACATGGAACAAGCAAGTTAGGATCGTCTGCATACTCCAGCTTGAACACGACTCAGCATGCTACCCTTGCGTATCCGTCCATAGCCCGAAGACCGACGGAGGAAGCTTACGGTAGGGCCAAGCCACTAATGTTGAAGCGCTTTCTGCCACCGCATCACCAGACATGTTCGCCCACAGTCACTGCATCCCAGGGAACAACAAAAAGCAACAACCACTTCGCCCACCACTCGAGACTCACAATCCAAGACAGAGACATGCAAAGCAAGCAAGTTAGGATCGTCCACCTACTAGAGCTCAAACACGGCACGACATGCTACCCTTGCGTATCCGTCCATAGCCCGAAGACAGACGGAGGAAGCTTACGGTAGGGCCAAGCCAGACCAAACTCTTTCAGCAGCACATCATCAGTCTCTTTCACTCACAGCCAACACATCCCGAACTCAAAAATGCCCAGCCACAGCCGATATGCCCGTCACTTAATAAGCTCAACCCAGGGCACGGGCACACGTGCGATAAGCAAGTTAGGATCGTCCGCATACTCCAGCTCGAAAACGACTCAACATGCTACCCTTGCGTACCCGTTCATAGCACGAAGACTGACGGAGCAAGCCTATGGTAGGGCCAAGCCGCTAACGTTCAAGCGCTTTCTGCAGCGCATCACCAGACCCATTCGCCCACAGTCAACGTATCCCAGGAAACAACAAAAGCAACAACCACTTTGCCCACCACTCAAGCACTCCCAGTCCAAGACAGAGACATGCAAAGCAAGCAAGTTAGGATCGTCCACTTACTAAAGCTGAAACACAGCCCGACATGCTACCTTGCATACCCGTCCATAGCACGAAGACCGACAGAGAAAGCTTACGGTAGGGCCAAGCAGCTAACTCTTTCAGCAGGACTCACCAGACTCACAGGCCTACATCCAACATCATCCCGAACCAGTTCTAAGTGCAAGCGGGGCAGTCAGACTACTACGCAAGTGAGCCCAGTTAAACACCATTTCCAAGCTCACCAGCTATGCCTAGGATGCTACCCTTACGTGCCCGCCACTCATCCAGTGCGCCCGAATCATCCGTAGAATCATGGGACAATCAAAGATCGATGGAGCAAGATTACGATAGGCCCAGACAAGGCATCAGTGCTCGTCCACAGTCTCTTAAATGCATTTGCCGGCGGTCCGTGCACGAGTCACGCAACCTCTAAGGCTGAAGCCAAAGAATCAAAGGCCCGCCCAAGGATCTATAGCACAAGAGCTGAGACTCCCAAGTCAGGTCACGGCACTGCTGCTTCCAAGCTCAAAGCCCATCAACAGCTACCATTCCCCGAAATGTCATGCCTCCGGCACCCAAGTGCTAACACCTTCTGGGGACGTCGCACAGGCAGATCAACAAAGCAGCAAGTAAGTCTCAAGCCACTCCCAAATATCGTCCTTTTGTGTCACGCTCTTTTCAGTCACGAGGACGGGTGGTGTCTCTCGTACCGGACACATTTGCGATTGTTGCATTTTTTTCCAGGTTTGCCCTCAACACTTTGGCAGAACCCCGCTTTCCATTCAGCTTTCAAGCTCTACTTTCCCATCCTGCTTTCATTTATTTCGTACGTGCGGTCACACTATATCACAGAACAAAATCATCATACAGAAGTCTCTCAATCCCATCACTTATGGGTTCAGGCATGCTGCGCCGAAGCGCGGTCAAGAAGACAGCTGCACGAGACAGCCGACCTTCCCTAGTGCATGTCTTCAGCAATGTGCGGGACACTGCTCGATGCCATAATTGGTGCCACACGCATTTATCCCTCTGTGGTAGGGAAGAACACAATTTATATTAACCCCCGGTGTTGCTTTCAGGGTTTCCGGGAGTTCCAGCAAGCAATAAATAAAAAGACATACTGCCTTTCCTCCGGAGAATTCATCGAGTACCAAATTGTATGTAGAAGAAAGAAGTGTACGTGGAAGATGGAAGATGCACCACCAGTCATGTGCCCGAACCATGCGAACAAGATGTAAACATAAACCGAAAATGCTAGTCGACTTCGTGTGCCCTAGCCGAAAAAGTAAACACAGTCCATCATCGTAGCAGTCAACCCGTTCTTCGTGCTCCAAACCATCCGAAGAAGATGTAGAGCACTCAGACCACAGAAAACAAGTCAGTAACCATTGTCACCTCAGTACTCCTTCAGTTAGGACACCGAGGTGGTTGAGAGAATTCGGCGGGTCTGCATGGCCAAACAGAACCCTCGATTCTCAGCAGGTTTTCTTTGCATGGAAGAATAGCACATCCGTTTGTTTCGGACGTGCCAACCTGCTCTCCCCATTCCTTCGGCTGCTAACTTTTACCACGTTCTGAATCTCTCCATTTATCGTTCGAAAATAGCATTTTTTCAGCCCACTTTTCAATGCTCTATCTCTCACTGACCCCTTCTCTCTCTCCTCCAGTGTGGGTCTGAACCTTCATGGTTGAAGTTGACACAGGTTAGTTAGCATGTGGCTAAACTTGGTGTGGAGAAGTAATTTGCCTCCATCTCCGTTCGTGAGCACGAGTCATTTGCACTACTTAGGGCTCCAGATCATAAGAACATTGGTCGTAAAAGTAAAGTTGCGACCTGATCTGGGCCATTATTTAAACCTAAGACCGAGGCAGAAGCAATGTGGACTCCCAGTTCCACCCAAATAAGACCGTCAAGGACATGGACTGCTTTTATATAGTGCACATCAAGATCACGTAACCACGAAGGACCGATCTCTATCGGTGCTGGAAAGACTGATGCCAAGGACATGGCAGATGTTCACAAACACTGCTTTCTTTTATTGCACGTCAAGATCACGTAACCACAAAAGGCCGATCTCTATCGGTGCTGGAAAGACTGAATGCGTCGGGACCATCAAGTCACTCGCTTCTATCTGAACATGTCAGGAATCACCAAGTCTCACTTCTACCATCAAGATGACGTATCCACAAGGGAGCGATCTCTATCAGCTCTGGAAAGGCAGAATGTGTCAGGAACTGCCTACCAGACAAAATGTGAAAAAAGGCCAATAGAGCAAATAAGAGGCATGGCCTCGTTCAAGCTAATCAAAGCTCAGCAGTATTCGCAGTTGCCAAAGGGTACATCACACAAAGACTGGCAAAGCAGACCAGTATCCATTCTAGTTCTTTCTCTCTGGGCTTTCTCTTTCCTCACTTCGTTCATGCCCTCATACTTTGAATCATCGAGCACTCTCATTCATCAGAGCTCACCTCCGTTTTGTCTCTTGCTCAGCATGCTACCCTTGCCTACCCGCTCATGGCCCGAAGACCGACGGCGCAATATTATGGTATGGCTGGGCCGCTAGCATTCATGCCCTCATACATTGAATCATCGGGCACTCTCACTCATCAGACTCGCCTTCAAACCCAACTGCTCAATCAGCTCAAGTTTCCATCATCACTTCTTGGACTTAGCCGACAACAAAGGGTGTTTTGTTGCGGATAAGTCTTCAATACCTTCGGCACCGAGGTGCGGCATTGCATGCAAGCATTCACGCCTTTGGTTGCCAGCCGACCTTCGGGCCGTGATCAGCTCTCGTCTCCAGACCATTTGCGGCATGGCCTTCGGTTAAAATGCGACTTGGCACCTTCTTATCTGCCCAAGATCTGGCATTCCTCCGGCAAAAGATGCACACATTCTGCCAAAATCCCTTTCGTACCACATGTCTGCTTCAAAAATCCAAGGTCCGATGTGTATTTGGCGTACCGTGGCTTTTTCGGTCTCGCCACACTTTGTTCCACACCTATGATTTGGACCCCTACAACAGCATTGCTAATGCAGAAGAAAGGTATTCTTACTAACGTAAACAAGATTCTCTAACCCATGCCAAAGTGCGGGTGACGGCATGAAGTAGCCAAAGCCATGAACAAATCGTGCTTTGACCAGTTGCAAAACCATGTTCAGCCACGCTACGTTCCTGAGTGCATCTAGCGTCGCTAACCGAGAGATCTTTGACAGCCAGAGGAACTGTCCGTTTGGACTTCGCCAAATTCTCGGCCTTCTGACCCACTTGTTCAATCAGCTCAAGTTTCCAATGAACTCACTACTTCTTCGTTTTTTGGACTTAGCCAAATTCTCTGCACCACAAATTCTCTGACCACAGCAAAAAGCCCCCACCTCACCCAGCATTCCGGAATATGAAGGAAACGCTTAGGGAGCCGGGGGGCTAATTCGCCGCATATGCATCGGTGCAAGCTGCCTCTGTGTAATGGAAATTGATGCCTTCTGGCCAGTCTCGTAAGAATGAATACAAAAGCTTTCAAAGAGAAGCAGCAGCGTCTTCTAGTAGTCAATGCCTTCTGACCCACGTTGCGATCAGATCTTGGAAGCCGATTCTGGCTGAAAACGGTGTGCCCAATACAAGATGTGGGGTTATAGTAAAAACTGGGCAACCATTCCTTCCTTCCAAATTAGTCAATGACAACTTGCCGCCTTGTTAATACAGGTTCCAGAACTGTGGAGGGTGTCAGTTGTTTGTTTGTGTCCCGATCAGCGGTGGACAGGGGCCTAGTCTGCCCGTGCGTTGATGTCAACATGGAATGAGGGAGTTCCCACTGGTTGGCTGAGACAGCCAAACCTTTGCATATGCAGCGGAGGTTTTGTGCCCTCGGCACTGGTGCCCAAGTCCAGTGCGTCCTCAGACAAATAACCTCCATTCTTTGGAAACTACCATCGACTGATGCGTAAGTTTCCCCACCCTTGCGTCAGTTCTGCTGGGTTCTTCGGGGAACCAACCCATCGTTATGATCGGCTCATCTGCTATCTGTGTGAAAGTGAGAATGTCGACAAGCCATTTGATGCCATCGACATAGCTGTTCCTAGCTCTCAGCCCCTGACACCAAAGGGCGTTTTGTTGTGGATAAGTCTTCAGTACCATTTGGCACCGACGAGCGGCATTGCGTGCAAGCATTCACGCTTTTCGTTGCCAACTTAACACCAAGCTGTGACCTGCTCTCGTCTGCAGACCATTTGCAGCATGGCACCTTCTTTTCCCA
>JAHWFP010132235.1:0-31889 GCA_023313725.1 Lithobius niger | reverse complement strand
CTGCTCTCGTCTGCAGACCATTTGCAGCATGGCACCTTCTTTTCCCATCTTTTCCCACTCTAAGTACATTCCTTCGGCTAAAATGAGACTTGGCACCTTCTTTTCCCATCACCTACCGAAGATCTGGCACTCCTTAGGCTAATATGCGACTTGGAGCCTTCATTTCCCATCACCTGCCGAAGATTTGCCATTCCTCCGGCCAAACATGCACAATTGCACATAATCTGCCAAAAGCCCTTTCATACCACATAATTGCTTCAAAAACACAAGCTCCGACATGTATTTGGCGTACGTAGCTTTTTCGGTCTCGCCAACCCTTCCTCCATACCTATGATTTAGACCCCTACACCAGCGTTGCTAACGCAGAAGGGGATTCCTACCAACAAAAACGAGATTCTCTACCCGGTGCCAAAGCGCGGTTTTGCAGCATGAGGTAGCCAACGCCCTGAACAAATCCTGCTTTGATCGATTGCAAAACCATGTTCGGCCACGCTAGGTTCGAGACTGCACCTAGCGTTGCTAACCGAGGCAAATGAACCACCAGGCAAGATAGTCCAAGGCATGCCAAAGGCATCCATACTCTCTCAGGGAGACACAGGACAGAGCCACACTTTGATCAGCCAGCTAGTACAGCCACTACAGTTACTACAGCCAGAGCTACAGCGAGACTACTGTCCCTATATATGCTTCGGACAGTGCACCTAGCGTTGCTAACGCAGGTCAAATCGCGAACCAGAATGGCTAGAAGTCTGAATTTTGGAAGGTAGATAGGTCTTTTAATTGCTGATCTTGCAAGCCTAACCCCATCAAAATCACACGAATAGTTTCCGAGTTATTAAAAATCGAAAAAACCCTGCGACGGCCCCCTAGATGGTCGGCTTCTCCCGCGTACACTCGAAACCAGCGTTGCTAATGAAGGAAAAATGACAAGTAATCGGATCACGGCCAAAATTAGCATGTGCCCGGGGGATGAGGCTAGATGGACGGCCCCAGAAGATGGGCGCCCTGCCATCAACCCTGTCGTGCTAGCACTCCTAGTCGCACTTTTCGTAGCATTACGGAAGCGTAGGAAAAATCAGTCAAAGTGTCGTGGTTCAAAACCAGGCTGTCTAAACATCATGAAACTCGGTGTCAGACTAGCCCTTGTCCCCGCGGACATTTTAAGCCCAACCACAAGTTCGTGAGACCTCTGTGAGCCGACCTATTCGAAAAAAAACCTGCGACGCTACTTGGAAATAGCATTGCGAGAGGTAGGGCGACGCGGTTAATTGGTCAGGGCTCAAAAATTGGCCTTGTAAACTTGATGAAACTCGGTGTCAGGCTATCCCTCGTCCAGACGCACATTTTAAGCCTATCCCCATGTCCGTGACACCTCTGTGAGCAGCGCTATTCAAAAAAACCCAGCTACAGCTCCCTGATCGGTTCTTATAAGTCTTCAATACCTTCGGCACCGAGGTGCGGCATTGCATGCAAGCATTGACGCCTTTGGTTGCCAACCGACCTTCGGGCCATGATTGGCTCTCGTCTCCAGACCATTTGCGGCATGGCCTTCGGTTAAAATGCGACCTGGCACCTTTTTATCTGCCCAAGATCTGGTACTCCTCCGGCAAAAGATGGACACATTCTGCCAAAATCCCTTTCGTACCACATGTCTGCTTCAAAAATCCAAGGTCCGATATGTATTTGGTGTACCGTGGCTTTTTCGGTATAGCCAAACTTTTCTCCACACCTATGATTTGGACCTCTACATCAGCATTGCTAATGCAGAAGAAAGGTATTCTTTCTAACGTAAACGAGATTCTCTAACCCGTGCCAAAGTGCGGGTGACGGCATGAAGTAGCCAAAGCTCTGAACAAATCGTGGTTTGACCAGTTGCCAAACCATGTTCAGCCATGATACGTTCCTGAGTGCATCTAGCGTTGCTAACCAAGAGATCTTTGACAGCCAGACGAACTGTTCGTTTGGACTTCGCCAAATTCTCGGCCTAATGCAGCAAAAATGAAAAGTTGTCGGATCGCAGCCAAAATCGGCTTGTGGCCCGGAGAGGATGCTAGATGGACGGCCCCAGAAAATGGCGCCCCTGCCACCAACCCTGTCATGCTAGCACCCCAAGTCGCACTTTTCGTAGCATTACGAAAGGTACAGAAAATCGGTCATAGTGTCGGGGCTCAAAAACTTGCCGTGTAAACTTGATGAAACTTGCTGTCAGGCTAGCCCTCGTGCGTACGCACATTTCAAGCCAATCCCCAAGTCCGTGACACCTCTGTGAGCGGCGCTATTAGAATAAAACCCTGCGACGGCGCCGTAGTTGGTCGGCTTCTCCCGCATACCTTCGAAACCAGCGTTGCTAAGGCAGAAAAAATGAAAAGTGGTCGGATCGCAGCCAAAATCGGCTTGTGGCCGGGGATGATGCTAGATGGACGGCCCCAGAAGATGGGCACCCTGCCACCAACCCTGTCATGCTAGCACCCCAAGTCGCTTCTTTCGTAGCATTACGGAAGGTACGGAAAATTGGTCAAAGTGTCGGGCCTCAAAAACTGGCCGTCTAAACATCATGAAACTCGGTGTTAGGCTAGCCCTCGTCCCCGTGCACATTTTATGCTAACTCACAAGTCCGTGAGACCTCTGTGAGCCGAGCTATTCGAAAAAAACCTTGCGACGCCACTTCGAAAAAATGGCTAAGTCCCACAGCAGGTAAAAAAAATGGCGAAGTGCCACAGGTATGCCGTTTTTCTGTAACCACTCGTGTTTTAGGTCTGAAACTTGGTAGCCAGGGGTATTTCGTCCTTCTAAAGTGATCTAGCCTATCCCCATGGCCTCATTCGTCCACTATTGACGGTCGAAGTATTTAACATGGGTTTTTCCTATATAGGCCTACACTGATAGCCGGTTTATTTAATAGGGCTCCATCTACTAGGACTGTGAGTCTGAATTTTTTTGGACGTTCAGGGGGTATGGCCAACTAGGAGCCCACCGAGTTTGAAGTGTGTAGGACGTTTGGTTCGGGATTGGGGAACTTGAAACCAACGAAGAGCACTGGACGTCAAAATTCGGGATATTTTCCTATGGGAGCTAGAGCTATGAATCTTTTTGGGTGTCGAGTGGGTTCCTTCAGCAGGGTGCACACCAAATTTGAAGGGTCTAGGACGAATAGTTTGACTTTGGCTAACTTGAAGGTCTGTGGAGGTGTTGATGGAGATTGCTGCAACAGCATGCAGGACGTCCTCCCGCAGCTTGGGTGCTGGCATTTCGGGGCTAAGAACTGGTGTCCATTGCAATGTGCGTGATGACGGAGACGTCTTCCTGCAAGTTGTGTGTAGCATCCCAGGGCCAAGCTAAAGACTGGTAATGCTTGCAAGGTGCGGGATGATGGACACGCCTTGCTGCAAGTTGGGTGCTGGCATCTCAGGGCTAAAGACTGGTGTGCCTTGCAACGGGGACGTGCGTGGTTGAAGCCAGACGGTTAAGCAACGTCCTTACTTCTTCTGTAAATAGAGGACAAAAATCTTGCTTTGTGTACCATCATACTGTGGCTGAATCAATGGTAATAGGTTTAGCCACAATCACTGTAGATAAAGTAGATACAAAGACAGTTAATTAACTGTTATATTCGTATCATTAAAAAGTAGTGGACAAGAATGATAAGAAAATGACAAGAAAATGACAAGAATTTCAACATTGTCCACTACTTTTGTATGATAAGAATATAACAGTTCTTAAACAGCTCAGCTTTTGCATTAGTGACCCAGATTGCAAGCAATAAAAGCATAAACAAGAATCCTGTTTTAGATGTGGCAGTTCTGGCCACAAAATCAAAAATTGTCCTCAAACTTTTAACTGCAAGCAGAATCACAATCTGAGGTGTGTAATTCAAATTACAGTACAAATAATTAGCCTGCAGGAGGATGATCCAGGATAAAATCTCTTCACAAATAAAAGCAATGAAACTGTTGCACTACGTCAGTAACTGGATAACTACAGAAATTAAACCAACTCTAAAACGGATACAAGGAATATGTCACATATGTTTTGTTCCATTCCTGAACAAAATTAGCATAAATGACAGCCAAGGGGCTTAAATTGTATCATGGCCCTTTCATTCCTTTGTACAGAAAACATGAAAGGGCTGATTCCTTCTGCTTTGCATTTATGATAAAATCTATATGTATCCACTGTAGTGGCCATTGCCAAAGGAAACTACAGGGGGATCCATCCCCGTACAGTTTACACTGATTACAGGGATTTTGCCGTGTTTGTATACTGCAAAGCAGAAGGACTCGACCCTTTCATTTTCTGTGCAACCAGACCTTTCACATGCTATTGTTTGCAAAGAAATATTGTCTTCCTTGAGCAACAATTTAATCTAAGAACAAATATTCAGCAAAATATGTTGGATTCATTTTTCACAGGGAAGAGAGAAAGGGGAAATGAAGTCATTTGTGTCCAAGCAATGAGTGATGGAAGGCAGTATTGATGGTGTAAGTTTGATGGCAAATTTAACATGGGTCAGTTCCCATGTTAAATCCCATAGGAAAAAATCGATGCGCGGGGTCTGACGTCATTGGGTGCTGGAGGGTAGTGCAGGGGGGGGGGGGGGGGGGGGGTACGGGCATGTAGGGAGTGAATGGGTGGGTGGGGAGTGGGTGGAATGGCCCCTTAAGGCTGGTTTCGAGAGGTTTAGTGACGGGAGGAATTTTTGTGCACCCCTGCTCGGTATTGGTTACGGAAAATCGGTATTGCTATCGAATATCAGGTTTTGGAGGGGTGGGTGTGGTCGCCCAACCCTCCCCTCGTTTTCGTTTTCGCGTTTGAACAGGTTTCGTTTTTTTGACGCGGGGGGAAGCCCCTGAATTGGGCGTGTCCCACTCGCTCGTGTTTTTTAAATTTTTTAAAAATAAAACCTATCGTTTTTGAACCGGGAAATAAATTTGATTGGACGAGAGAGTATTAATTGAAATCCCGTTTTAGGTCAATTCTTGGAAATCCCATTATTTTAAATCTCAGCCAGGAAGTCTGCCCGCGATTTGAAAAGTTTTAATTTGATCCAGCAGATTTACATATGCTGGCAAAAATGTATATAAGCACGTGATGATTTGCAAGAAAATCAAAATAGAGTTTGGAAGAATCAGACGACAGACTGAACTGGAGCTGCTTGTAATAATTATGTAAGTTTCCACTTTATTAATATTTAATCTTTTTTAGTATAAAATAATATAAAGTAAATTACTTTAAAATTAAGATTAAATTAGTAGATTAGTATTAAAATTAAGATAAAATTAAGATTTAAGAGTATAAATAATATTAATGTAATTGGTCTTACATTAGACATTTACAGAAATGTTATTAAACAAACTCCAAATCTAGGTGTTATTAAATTAAGGACTTTTGGGGGCGGTTAATGATGTGTCAGCAGCAAGCCCGTAAGTGCCAACCCATTAGTGGTAATCTTTCAGACCCCCATGGCAGAATCAGCACAATGTACGTCGCAGACAGTGACAGACCGCTGCAGACAAATTTTGGCCAAATTTCTGCTGTTTCATCAATTTTCGTCATTCCAATACACCATTTTAATCGTCTCGATGAGACCTTTCTATTGTTGGAATGGACAAATCAATAGGATAAAGTAATGAAAACTTATTCAATAAAAACCAATAAATATGTGGATAACTGTAGGATAAAAACAGATTACTACCTGGAGACAATTTTTTTCCGATAATTGGTGTCGCAGACAGTGGTAGAAAGTTCTGCTTCTCGGCTTCAGAGTATGTTTTAGGGACGGGTTTTTATTTTAATAAAAAATTAGCAGCAAATCTTTGCAGTTTTTAGCATTTCTCAGAGTTTCATTTTTTTAAGCACGCTCAGTTAACAGTTTTTAGGGTAGCTTTAGTATTTCTTTGTATTTACGTATGCAGCAATATGAGGTGGAAAAATACCATTCTGAGACCACAGTATCTGGGCACAAGGATACGCCAAGAACGTAACATACTAAATTTTAAACTAAGATAGTTAGACGTTTGGTGCCATAGGGAAAGTTTCTTATAATTACTCCAGAAATGCAACTAAATATTTTTAAGTATTTGGCTCAAGTCTTACAGGGCCATTCCTTTTTTTTGTCTGAGCCAGTACAACCGTCAGACGGGTGGTGGCAAAGAGAAAGTTTAAAATCACTATCTTGTAATATGAAGGATGGATTGTGTTACGACCAAGGTTAGACTTACCAGGACCACACATTTTAGTTTAGTTTCTTTTTTATTAACCCAATCCTAAATTTAAATAAGCCACTGTTTTCTCGCGACCATTTATAATTTTTCTTTGCTGCATTTCTGATAAAATTTCAATCATCTCGTTTCGATGCAGGTCTTGCCCTGCCAGAGTGGATTTATATAAAAGCCTAAGTCTCTTTATCAGGTTGTTAGGATCGTCATAATATTTATAATCCAGTTTGCTACCCGCTCTTTAACCATGCCCGTCCCTTGTTTCTTGAGGTCGTCCCAAATAGAAGCAATAACAGACCTGTAGTTGGCGCTGTGATTAGATTTTGATTTATGAGTATTTGGGTCATTGTTGTGATTAATAGCATTAGTAATTTTCAACATGGCCGCGTAAACTGTTTTAACTTTCAGAGCAATGGAAGTTTCTTTCAAGTCTTTGAAAACTAGTAAGTTCCAAAGGCTGCGTCTTCCTACGTATTGTTGGGTTTCGAACACTATGTCATTCTCAAAGATTTTAACTGTTTTATTACCAAAGGTCAGCTCACCTTTTTTCTTATACTGTAAACCGAATACTGGGTCGGTATCTTTGGGATTAAAAAAAAAATTTGCCAAGAAATATTTAGCAGTTTCTTCAATATTCTGACCAGGTAACAAACTATCGAGGGATCTTAGTTTGGTAATGTTAGGAAGCTCAGGTGGAGTTGAAATGCATCTAGCTTGTACCGCGGAATATGAAGGGGTCAGTTTAGGACCGGTGCTCGTAGTTGCGTATTCAGTTTTGGAGTCGTGTTGAATTCGCATTTAGGAGCTACAGCCATACTTGAATATTGGGCGAGGATGTAATCGAGAGAGATCGGTAATGTTTTCTGACTAGGAGCAGGGGAGGGTGAAGCCAGTTATTCATAGTTACTACTTCTTCGTCACTTTCTTTTTCTTTGTAAATTTAAATCGGCATAGTTTGCGTTGCTACCAGTATGTCCAGTAGGAAATTTCAACTGGACCAATACCTCCAGTAGGTATTTTCAAATGAACCAATACCTCCAGTACATATTTTGAACTGGACCAGTAACAAACAGTAGCATCGTTTCAACTGGACCAGTAATTTCAGTAAGAAGTGTTTTGTCTACTGGTTAACTGGTTAACTGGACCAATACAACCAGTAGATATTGTCAACTGGACCAATACCTCAAGTAGATATTTTCAACTGGATCTGTAACTAATAGTAGAACATGTGCAATTGAACCAGTAACACAAATAACTAATTTCCACTGGACCAATACTGCCTGTAGGTATTTTCTATTGGACCTGTAACTCCAGTAAGAAATGTGTTGTCTACTGGTGAACTTGTTACTGGACCAATACAACCAGTTGTTTTTTCCAACTTGACCAATACCGCCAGTAGATGTGTTTTAACTGGACCAATAACCAACAGGAAATTCTAATAGAAATTCTACTTGACCATGAAAATTTCAACTGGACCAATACTCCCAGTAGGTACTTTTAACGGGACCAATACTGCCAGTAGGTATTTTGAATTGGACCAATAACCAACAGTAGATTCCTTTAAATTGGACCAGCAATTCCAGTAAGAAATGTTTTGCCCACTTGTGAACTGGTTAACTGGACCAACACAACCAGTATATTGTTGCAACTAGACCAATACTTCAATAGATATTTTTAACTGGACCCGTAACCAAAATTGGAATATATTCAACTGGACCAGTAATGACAGTAAAGAATAGTTCGTCAACTGGTGAAGTAGTTACGTGAACCCGTAACTCCAACTGGCTTTTTTCTACTGCACCAATACCTCCAGTATGTTACCAACTGGAAATTAGCCACTGTAAACAGCATTACTGAACCGGTAATCATCAGTAAAACATAATCAGTTGGGTCAGTAAGTCTAATAGGAAACAAGTTTGAAAGTTCAGAAAGTGCAGTAAGTTTGTGCAGTAAGTCTGGAATTTGGTGACTGGGACGGCAGGCTTAAAGCAAGCTAAGCAGGACGGCTGCACGTGTGCTATTTTGCATTTTTCTACTTATTTTCCTTGAAATGCTTTTCCTCTATGTGAAACATAACCTGTTGAATTCAACAGTAACATTCCTCGGAAATCATGTGTAACTTATATTCCCATATTATTAATTTGTGCCCTAGCTTGTAATTTGCACCTGAACCATTCAGGAGTGCAATGTATTGCATTCAGTAAAATATTTCTAAATTGAAGTCATAAGAAAGTACTGGGCTTGCCGGCCTAGTAGCTATTATTACTATATCAACACGCAGGTTTTACTGGACCAATAAGCTCTTCTTACAGGACCAGTAACAAAAGCCTGCATGTCTGATATGAATTTTATATTAAAGCAATTCGTAAATTAGTTATAGATATTAAAAGCATAATCAAAGGTTCTCTACTTGCTAAACAATTAATGCCAATTTATTGTTTAAAACAAACTCGGGCATTACATAACTATAGAAGAAATCAGTAAAATAGAAATTCTAGGCCCATAACTGTAATGCTAAAGATTTTATATGTATATGATGCTGGTCACCACCATCAAACATTGTCAATACAGCAAGAGTTAGAGCTATGGAAGGCAGGAATAGTGTTAGGTCTAGTGTTAGTATCTACCTTGTAACCATGTACAGTATTGGACATTAAATTTTATCCATCTAAAAGTTGGCTCGCTGTAGTGCTCGTTTATGCAGTACTTTCTCCTGTCAAGGAATTACATTGTTGGTCATTCATTGTTTCGTTTTCAGTAGCAGGCCTTGTTAATAATCCCCGCGTATCAACCTATGACGTCAAATCACAACAATGATCTTTCTTTGAATCTGAACTCTTGAGGTATAAGCAAACATCGTCGTTTCATCCGTGAACTGTAGTGAAGACGGGATTTCTTTAATTAGTTTATCAACTATATTAGTTGTAAAGCCCAATATGAATACGGGCTAATCTAGAAGTCTACTACGTTCGACGTGAAACGAATGTGTGCGAGTCTCTTCCCCGCCATCATGAATCCCCCAAAATCCTCGCACTCTCCTCTCTTCCCTTCCCCTGCCCCTCCTACTAAATAGGTTTTCATCCGAATTATTTTTTTTTGGATATTTAGCACGTTAAAAAAATTATGATTATGCATAGCGGAGAGCCAAGCTAATACCAAAGACTTTATGAGAATGAAGAGAAATGACACTGCAGATCAGAGTTCTATTACGGCCGCATAATACGTGAAAATATTTTTTGCTAGATGGTTGTGCAATGTGGTTCACTGCAGTCCCGGATGCTACGACGGTGTTTGTTTAATTTCAAAAAATACTGCGTTTGTTTTCAGAGGTTGAAAACCACAACCACTGTTCTGGTTGCCAACTATTTTGAACAAACTATTTGAAGTGAGTAGCAATTAAAAACTGAGGACTGGAGTTTGCTTGTTATCGGTAGCATACAACTTTCAAGGTATTGCTCCCCCCAAAACAATTTTTCTCCCCGAATGAGCTCAGCTTTTACTAACGCATTTGTTGATGAACTCTCCTTGCAAAGGCTAATAATATTGAAATAGGGTAAAATTCGAAATATTAGCCAGATAATAAATAAACCGTTTAGAAGTTAGTTAACTGGAACGGAGCGAGGTCGAAGGATGAGTGAAGCTACGCTATGATCACACTCATGCGAAAATCACAAATACAATTCAAACCACACTTTGCATACAGTAGCACACGGGAGTCTAGACAAGGTTTATCAAAAAAAAATCCGGAATCGGACATGGGTAGAAGAACCATCAGGGTGCCAGAATGGGCCAAAAGCCAGGAGCCAAACTCCCAACAACAACGCGACAATGAGCCGTTTCTAATTGTTAAAGGCATCCAATCGTTCAAAAATTGATTGTTGATGATAAAGAGGCAGCGTAAAGCTTCGGGCCATGGTCCTAAATAAAATCATCATTCCAGCCTCACTAGCAGACATATGTCTGTTGACTGTAAGCAACTAAAATTATAGTTTGCAAGGCTGGGCTGATCCCGATTACCGATTCAAAATGCCTTAAATAATTCCTTACCGACGTTTGTAATATCGGTAGAAATCTGGCACGGTAGATAAAATCCAGATAGATTGGTAATAAACCAAATTGAAGATATTTTCACTTCCCGTCGACCGATTTTGACATTTGAATAGAACATTTAGATAGTTTTTTCACCAGCTTTCCAATGGTCCAAACTCCAAGCAGCTGTCTCTTAATGTTTAGAAATTACAATTTACAGTTTTAAGTTTTACTAGGGGATTTGCCCTGCTACCCTGGCAACCTTTCCCTGGTGGAATGCTACCACTACTTTCAAAGGCCTAGGCTACCCTTTTTGGCCAAATAGCAAAACACCAAAGAAAGAGGTGCCCGCTCCATTATGTCGACAGTGGAAGTGACAATGGCCCTAGTCAAAAATGAAAAGGAAGAAGTTACTTCGTGTTAATTCCATTCACTTTTGTCAAAAAGGTGTCTTAATATTATAGCCAACCAGCTAGTATTTACTACGCATACTTCTTGCAATTTGTTGACATGCAAACTCATTTCATTAGCACCATAAAATAACCCAAATAAATTACCAAATGACGACTGTATTAATGTCAACTGTTGCTTTGTTAGTAGCTTCCAAGTAGCTTATAAGCCAGAAGCTTACCAGTGCATGCCATTCCAAGACATCATTATCGCTTTCTTTTCCATTCGTTGTCGCATGGTCTTCACGGAGAGCCGTGGATTTCGTTTCTGGATACCAGGCCAGCTGAGTTAGTATAGATAGAATTTTATTTCACGAAAGGAACTGTAAAAGGAGTCAACTTTCCGGCACACATGCGAATTAGCATTGAGACAACTACCATACTATGGTCACTGGAGGACGAGGGCACAATTTTAACACACAGAGGCCTCCTCCCCTCTCCGGTTGACATACCAGAGTAAAACTTTAAACCGAGGCTTAAAACCCCTCCGACATAATATATTATCGCGTCAAAAAATTCACCCCAACATCTTCATCGTTTTGAGTCACCCAAATCACCCAACATCTTCAACTGCTGTGCAGTTTTGAGTCTTCCCTAAACTCTATACAGTCTCGTTTCAAGTAAAGGCATTCTTGCTTTACTGTACGACTGCATTATGTTTTCAGTTGTGAGATTTAGAAATTAATCAATGAGCCTCAACAGCCATTTTGCCAATTCCGCAACCTAAATCGTCGTATCTTTATTACTTCCCTCAGTGAGGTGTGGCGAGGTGAGGATCGGGGTAATCTTCTCCCTTCTTACTATTGGCCTTGGTTGAGCCAGGAGGGGAAGCACGCAATTTCTACCACAGTCGGCCTTAGCATGAAAAAAATCATCTCTTTTTCCGCAACTGCAGAGTTACAACGTGCCTGGACTAATCGTAGCCCGAGTAATATTTTTCACACCGATGTATTAGGCTAAAACCTACACAGCATATTTTTAACGTGGGTTGTGTTTGAAAATAGTAATGACTAGTTATTCCACAGTTGGCTGCATTTGGTAGCGATTCACAACGATAGATGGACCATGCGGTAATATTATCATGCACACTCCTTTATACCGCTCCTGTTAATACATCGCTACAATTGGAATTGTTCACCCATTGTGACTGCATCCAACAGCAACAGCGATGCGACTGTTTGACCATCCACCTTAATCCATCATATTTCCAATGCTGTGCCTCATTTAAGGCAATTCATTTAAGGCTTTGGTAAACCCTTCCCACAAATAAATAAATAAATAAATTTCTCAACGAATATCTTCTACTATTAATTGGAAAACGTGACGCGTGCTTTTAAGTGTCGTTTTATGTGACATTTCTTTTAGTTGTAATAGATTTTCTTCCGATTAATTTCATATTTTATGTTTAGTTAGTTTCCCACTTTAGAGAATTGCCGTCACCAACGTTACTTATTTACAAACATAAAACCACAAAGAGGGCGTAGAATGAATGTGGACACTTTTAAAAGAATTGCATTATTCTTTCAGAAGTTATCGTGGACACAGTCCGACACATGCTTAAGACGGGAAGCTCCCTTCTGTATCGCGCTGCATATCAATTTAAATCCATAAATTTAAATCCACAAATAGGGCATTGAATGATTGTGGGTAATTTTAAATGAATTGCAGAATTCTTTCAGAAGTTATTGTGGACACAGTCCGACACATGCTTAAGACGGGAAGCTCCTTAAAAAAGAAACAACAACCCCAATGCACGTGCGTATTTATTTTCACTAGCTACTTGTTCTTTGTGATGAACCGTGAATGCAACAATGAAGTAGCTTCAGCTCACCAGCTTGTTCGAACCATAAACAATAGTTCACTGTGCGTGTTAGCTATTGTTGCACCAGAAACAGTTACGCAATGAGATGCAAGCTACTGCGCCTTTAGAAGTGGGTAAAATTTAATGTCCAATACTGTACATAGCATATTTCAGGAAAGCCATAATCAGTTGTAATAATTAATAGTACACATAAGCATAATTTTTTTTACTGGACCAGTACAAGTTTATCACTGGTTATATATGAAAACCTTACTGGTCCTGTACACCTTGGCTATTCTACATGACCAGTAATAATACCCTACTGGCCCAGTATTCCATAAACCATTAAGCAGTACTGGTACAGTAGAAAAATTCGTACTGTTCCAGTAAAAATTCCAGTAGGATTTGCAAAAGGATAGAGTATTTTTAATCGGTTTAGTTTGTGTGACTAGAGTCTTTTTAATTGGTGTAGTTTGCATGGCTGCACCCAAGACCGGTCTCTTACTACCATTTTACTACCATTAAAACAAATTCTTGTAGGGATTCTTTTTGCTCTCTATCTCCCAAACGTCGATTTAAAATTTTTTTAGTTAAACGTCTTTTGAGTGTTGCGATTTCTCGTTTTGTCTCCATTCATTTGTTTAAAAGGTATAAACGTTCGTTTTTACCTATTAAACAAAAGAATGGAGACAAAACGAGAAATCACAAAAATAAAAAGACTTGTAACTAAACAATTTTTAAATCAACATTTGCGAGAGAGAGAGAGCAAGAAGAATTGCTACAAGAATTTTTTTAAACCGGTAGTAAGCACCCTGAAACCGAGACCGTTCTTGGGTGCAGCTACGCAAACTACACCGATTAAGAACACTCTAGCCACGCAAACTAAACCAATTAAAAGCACTCTAGCCCCACAAACTACACGATTAAAATTTACAAAAAAAGAAGAAAGTGACGAAGAAGTTAATGACTACGAATCACTGGCTTTATCACCCTCCCCTGCTCCTAGTCAGACAACATTACTGACCTCTCTCGATTGCAGCCTTGCCCAAAATTCAAGGCCTGCTGTGGCTCCTACAATGCGAATTCCATCTGACTCCAAAACTGAAAATGCAACTGCGAGCACCGGTCGTAAACCGACCCCTTCATATTCTGCGGTGCAAGCTAGATGCATTTCAACTCAATCTGAGCTTCCTAACATCACCATGCTAAGGTCCCTCGACAGTTTGTTACCTGGTCATAATATTGGAGAACCTGCTAAATATTTCTTGGTAAAATTTTTCAAAAATCGCAAAGATACTGACCCAGTATTAGGTTTATAGTATGATAAGAAAAAAGGTGAGCTGACCTTTGGTAATAATACAGTTAAAATCTTTCAGAATGACGTAGTGGTCGAAAACCAACAATACGTAGGAAGACATGGCCTTTGGAAAGACTTGAAAAAACTTCCATTGCGCCGGAAGTTAAAGCTGTTTACGCGGCCATGTTAAAAAATACTAACGCCATTTATCACAACAACGACCCAAATACTCATAAACCAAAATTTATCAGAGTACCAAGTACAGGTTTGTTATCGCATCTATTTGGGACGACCTCAAGAAACATTGGATGGGCATGGTTAAAAAAGTGGGTAGCAGAGTGGATTATAAATATAATGACGATCCTAATGACCTGATAAAGAGACTCAGGCTTTTATATAAATCCACTCTGGCAGGGCACGACCTGCATCGAAACGAGATGTTTGAAATTTTTATCAGAAATGCAACAAAGAAAAATTGTAAATGGTCGCGAGAAAACAGTGGCTTATCTAAATTTAGGATTGGTTTAATAAAAATGAAACTAGACTAAACTTCATGTTCCTGGTCATCTAACCTTGGTCGTAACACAATCCATCCTTCATATTACAAGATAGTGATTTTAAACTTTCTCTTTGACACCACCCGTCTAACACTGTTAGTTTAACCACAGTCGTACTGGCCTAGACAAAACAAATGAATGGCCCTAAAAGACTTGAGCCAAAAACTTGAAAATATTTTGTTGCATTTCTGGAGTAATTCTAAGAAACTTTCCCTATGGCATCAAACGTCTAACTATATTAGTTTATATTTTAGTATGTTATGCATTTATTGGACTTTTTTTGTCCTCCCCCCCTCCCCCGGAAATAGACGGAAAACCGAAGGCTCAAACAAGAGTTAAATAAATACAGATGCAAAACTATTTACATTACCTTTTGGACTTAAATGTTAGAGTATCTGATTTCATTAAAAATTTCAATTAACTGAAATAGTAAGCAATTCTTTCTATTCAGTGTAAATTATGAAAAACTGAAATACTCGATGGTTAACTCGCTCTCGAGACACCTTCAAAAGCACATGCACTTGCATTACCTTCAGGCATGGATTCGTGGGTGACAAGAGGAACCCCCTCAAGAAAAGGCCAATATCCCGTATTGACGGTCCTAGTCCACAACGAGCCAGAAGAGTATTACGCAACCTAGACACCCACTGTATCGGTTAGGTGCTGTGTCCAGGATTAAGTTTTTTTGTGTATCCTGGTGCCCAGATACTGTGGTCTCAGAACGGTATTTTTCCGCATCGTATTGCTGAATACGTAAATACAAAGAAATATTAAAGCTGCCCTAAAAACTGTTAACTGAGCGCGCTTAAAAAATGAAACTCTTTGAGAAATGTTAAGAACTGCAAAGATTTGCTGCTATTTTTTTTTATTAAAATGAACGAAGAAATGTCAAGAAGTCTAATTTTTAAAAATTAAAACAGCAAAACTTGTTTAGCCTAAACTTCAAATCCTAATTTAGCACGAAAAATAATAACCTGTCCCTAAATCGTACTCTGACGCCGAGAAACATAAATTTCTGCCACTGTCTGTGACACCAATTGTCGGAAAAAAAATTGTCTGTTTTTATCCTACAGTTATACACATATTTATTGGTTTTTATTGAATAAGTTTTCATTGCTTTGCCCTATTGATTTGTCCATTCCACCAATAGAAAGGTCTCGTCGAGATGATTAAAATGGTGTATTGGAATGACGAAAATTGACGAAACAGCAGAAATTTGGCAAAAATTTGTCTGCAGTGGTCTGTCACTGTCTGCGATGTACATTGTGCTGATTCAGCCATAGGGCTCTGAAAAATTACCACTATTGGGTTGGCACTTATGGGCTTGCTGCTGACACATCATTAACCGCCCCCAAAAGTCCTTAATTTAATATCACCTAGATTTGGAGTATGTTTAATAACATTTCTGTAAATGTCTAATGTAGGACCAATTAAATGAATATTATTTATACTCTTAAATCTTAATTTTTTCTTAGTTTTAATACTAATCTACTAATTTAATCTTAATTTTATAGTAATTTAATTTAAATTATTTTATACTAAAAAAGATTAAATGTTAATAAAGTGGAAACTTACATAATTATTACAAGCAGCTCCAGTTCAGTCTGTCGTCTCATCCTTCCAATTCTCCATTTTGATTTTCTTGCAAACCAACACGTGCTTATATACATTTTTGCCAGCATTAAATCTGTTGGGTCAAATTAAAACTTTTCAAATTTCGGCCAGACTTCCTGGCTGAGATTTAAAATAATGAGATTTCCAAGAATTTTTCTAAAAGTAGATTTCAAATACTCTCTCGTCCAATCAAATTAATTTTCTTTTTAACTTACTTCCTGGATTTCGTTCTGGAAATCCAGATTTACCTATTGGGAATCTGAAATCTGGTTGCTTTATAAGGGGCTTCTGGGCCTTCGAAAATCTCATTGCAGAGAATTTTTCAAAGGGGACGAATTTTCGAAGTTGTAGTGGGTAAGTTCACAATATTTTCTTAATTAAATTATTATTAACTGAATTTTCATTATGTGTAAGGTAAAATGAATATTAAAAAAATTAATTAACACTTAAAGGCCGTAATTTTTCGTTGAATTGGAAATAATGCAAGTCTCCATTATGTACGGTACACTACGCAGATTAGATAATTAAGTATTAATCCTGTACAATGCCGGTAAGCAATGAATACTGGTTTAAGTGTGTAGGTTTATAGTTCACTAGCTTAGTTAAACATTTAAAAGTTAAAACAATGAAAAGTGGCTGTGTTTTTAAAATGCTGTAATACTTACTAAATAAATCTGCGAGCACACCCCCACCTGACAAAATAACGTGTTTTAATTGTTTAAAAGGACTTTTATAATCGCTGGTCTTCAATTCAACAATACGTAACAATCTATTTTTTACGTGCTTGCAATGCGTTAAGTCACTATTTTAGTAAAAAACTAACAGCGTTTCAGAAAAAAATTAGTGGTGTATTTGTGTCAATGGTTTTAAAAAATACAATATACGACAAAAAATGCAATCAGACCGCTCACAAGAAAATATTCCCCGTTTTCTTTTAGTGAGTAATCATCTGATATAATTGTTCGTCAGTATTTATTTTTTAAATGCATAGCTATTGTGTTATTTCGCTAGAGCTGGTCTGGAGATCAGTGCCACCAAAGCACTCGCGGAAGAACAGTGCGTGAAAACTTTCACTTAAATGTCACTGGTACAGCAGGATGCTAACTGCCTCCGGGCGACCAAAACAAAACAAACAAGCACTTTCATGTTTTCTAGTGAAATTCAAAAGACGACGGCTGTGTATGATTTAGAATTCCCCACAGAAAATTACTGAAATGTTGCTCACCAAAAAAAAGCTGAAATCAACAAATAGGCCTATTCTGCCACAATGTTCTCTGTCCACAAGCCCATATAACAAACTGCCCTTTCGCCAAAAAAACACTCAAGGAGTATGAGGAGTACACGTATATATGCATGTGTGGTACCATGAAGACATACGACCGTCCCAGGGGAGGGGGTATATGCACGGGTTTTCCTGATGAGTAACGCAACGAGAAAGCTTACATGCCGAAAATTGCTTCACAAACAACTACACTTTAAAAAAAAACTGCAAAAAATAAAGACGGGGAAGGAAGGGCATGGGGGTTGCTCAAAAGGGCCTGCTTTCTACCAAATCATCTACTGTGGCCGGGGGGGGGGGGGGTCTTGTCATTTTGGTGTTTTTGTTTTGAAACTTTCCGACTTTTCTCCGAAAGAGAGACACACCCAGCTCTATTTCAAGGTTTTGGTTTTTGACCTCATTCTCTGGCTGGCAATGTTTTTTTTTTAACAACCATTTCCGCTATGCAGTAAAAGTGAAAGTATATTAGGTGATTAGTCTTTTGAAGTCATGATAAAGCATCCGCTAATTTTTTTCCTCCACAGTTTTTTAAACAACAATTTCCGCTATGCACTGTTTTTCTTGTTTTCTCGTTAAGAGATTCTGGCAAATGGTAAATGTGTTGCCAGCGATGGTGTCCACCTGTCTTTATGAGGTAAGAGAGTCATTCTGAGAGCCTTACTAAACATACCAGCTCTGGGTGGTGTTGGTAATTGCATTTTTAATCAGGAAAACTAATTAAATGTAATGGGTTTTGGGTCGATGTTCATCCCCATGTTTTTCCCGGTTGTGGACAACCGATTGGTTGCACAACAACTGGGGGACCTTTTGGACGTACTTCAGAGCCAGTGTCTCTCAGTTGCTGTCTGATTAATGCTAGGAGCCTAGTATCTAAAATTTGTGACCTCCGTCTCCTGTTGGCACATTGGAGTTACGACCGGGTCTTTGTAGTTGAAACTTGGCTGAACGATACAGTTACCGATAAGATGCTCGTTCATGGTTTGCCTTTCAGTCTGGTTAGACGGGATCGTGGTTCTCATGCTGGCGGGGTCGCCCTATTTGTTAACAGAAAATGGGTTTTTCAGGAAGTTGCATCTTCTAACTGGTCTGAAGCTTTGTGCATTCATCTAGGTTAAGACATTAGAATTATTCTGGGCTACTTCCCAAACAACAAAGATATTGATGGTATCAGTAAAATGTCGGACTTTATCCGGTCCTATTTCTCTGCAAAATTACAAAACATTGTTGTGGGAGACTTCAACATGTCTCGTATTGATTGGTTGCATTCCAAATGTGAAGCTGCTCCTCAATGCATATTTTTCGATTGTGTTATTGAACTAGGTCTTCTTCAACTGGTCACTGCACCGACTCGGGGTGATAAAATTTTGGATTTGGTCTTTGTCGATGGCGATCACTTGGTGTTTGACGTTGATGTTGTGGAGCATTTCAAAAATAGTGACCATAACATGGTAAATTTTCGCATTGCACTGGGGAATGCACATGAAACTTTTATCGAACGCTCAGTTATGTTCAGTGTTGTAAATTTTGAGATGTTGCGTGAAATATTCGCATCCATTGATTGGGCTGTCCACTTCAACAATTGTGTCGATGTGACGGACCTGTGGGATATTTTTCATAAACTCTTATCAGATGCCATTAAGCAATGCTCCAAACTCAAACCAGCCTCGGGTGGTAGAGCCAAATACCCGCCCTCCATTAGGAAGTTAATTTTAAAAAAAGGAGACTTTGGAGGAAGTGCAAACTTTCAAAAAATTATGCTTCAAGGATTTTGTACCACAACTGTAGCAGAGAGACAGCACATGCAGTGAGAAATCATGCGATTATTTCTGAATTAAAAGTTATATCTGAGGGTAATCCTTCTGGTTTGTTTAAACTGATTAAGAAAAAAACTGGTGTGTCACGAAGCCTGCCACCACTACATTCTGATGAAGGGCTGCTTACAAACAATTTACATAAAGCTAACATCCTAAACGAAATCTTCTCCAGAAACTTTACAACCAATAATAATGTTTTGCCACCGTTTCCATCTCAGACGGATTACAAATTTGACACTGTTACTTTCTCTTCTCAAACCATTATTGAGGTTCTTGCTTCCTTTAAAAACAGCCGTGCAGTTGGCCCGGATGGCTTTTCAGCGATGTTTTTTTAAAAAGTTTGCACACGAATTGTGTTTTCCCCTCTTCAGAATTCTTGAGGCATCAATTAGTTCTGGCAAACTTCCGGTTTGTTGGAAAAAGGCTCGTATCACACCTATTTATAAAAAGGGTAATACAGCAGACCCATTAAATTACAGACCAATCTCTCTAACATGTATACCTTGTAAATTTTTAGAACGCATAATTTGTAACCAACTTACAAATTATCTAAAAGAACACAATTTACTTGATAATGACCAGTTTGGCTTTGCTGCTGGCTGGTCTACGACTCTCCAGCTGTTACAATGCTTGGATGATTGGACACTGGGATTGGAGACTGGTGCACCTATTGACACCATCATGATTGATTTTGCAAATGCATTCGATTCAGTTTCTCATGTTAAAGTTGTGTTTAAAGTTGACTGGCTACGGAGTAGGAGGTAAGGTCCTGCAATAGATCTCAAATTTCTTATGTGACAGATTACAGCAAGTTTGTATCGACTCTGCATTATCTCGAGATACAAAGGTGACCAGTGGGGTGCCTCAGGGTTCTATACTGGGACATCTGCTATTTTTATTATATATCAATGATTTGAAATCGAAATTTTCCAATGTTAAAATGCCGAAATTTGCTGATGATCTAAAATTATATCGTATAATTGCTGGACCGTCTGACCACGACGAACTTGTGATAGCCTTAGGCTTCTTGGAGGCATGGTCTACGGAGTAGCAGTTAACTGTCGCCACTTCTAAATGTAAAGTTTTACTAATTGGTTCGAAGAATAGACGTTTCGATTATGTATTGTATGGTGATCCCCTAGAACATCTGAGGGTCACGAAGGATCTGGGAGTCTGGTTCTCGAGCGAATTAAAAAGCTCCACCCACTGCGATCATATTGTCAGGGTTGCAAGACAAAGATCCGCTATGATCGGACAGACATTTCTCTCTAAGAACCGTAGAGTGCTTTTTTGGGCATTTTGCGTGTTTGTAAGACCAATTTTAGAATATGCAAGCCCGGTTTGGTCGCCACATTTGATTAAGGATGTTGATCACGTCGAGTCGGTGCAGCGACGCTTTACCAAGTATTTGCCTGGCTTGGAGCATAAGCCTTATTGCGAGCGTTTAAAAATTCTAAATGCTGACTCGCTTGAGTTGCGCAGGCTTAGATGCGACTTGGCTTTGACCTATGCTCTGCTTCATGGGATGTGTAATGTGGAGTCTGGAAATTTTTTTACCCTTAGACATGATGTGAGAACGAGAGGACATCCTTTTAAATTGGTTGTTTTACCATTCAAGCGCGATTGTCGAAATTTTTTTTTCTCTAATCGTGTGGTTAAGATTTGGAATGGTCTCCCTAAAGAGGTGGTTACGTCTCCAACACTTTCCAGCTTTAAGAACAGGCTGAGAGGTGTGCACCTGAACGAGTATCTATGGTGGGCTTATACCTAAAATTCTTCTTATTAATATTATTATTATTATTATTATTTTGTTCTTTTGTTTTTTTGTTTGTTTGTTTATGTATTGACTCTGGCCTCGCAGCCGGCGATTTTGTATTTTTATTGGCTGGCTGAGTATAAGCGGCAATATTATTACCCTTCTCAGACCATTTGCTATTATTTACAATAAATTCTTATTATTATTATTATTATAAAAATTGTTCAACCTTTATTATTAATATGTGCATATTGTTTTTTGGTTAAAGAGAAATTTTGAGAATTTTAAAAATAAGCACACGATTAAACTAGCCACAACACCATTAAAAAAAACCGGAAAAAAATAATACTCAAATTGGAGTATGATAAACATGACAAAATGCAAGGGTTTACTGGAGGGTCTGTTCGAAAGGGTCTGTTTTTCTTCAATTCCCTAACTCCTCTTCTGCATTGCCAAGGAACTATTGACTTTCGTAAATCTCTTTTTCTACATGTCTAATCATATAGTTTGTACAGTTGAGTCTAATCATACAGTTTGAAACGTGTCATTAATACCCTTTTTCCCACCTTTCAACCCTTTCTTGTGGCCTGACCTTCACCGGATGAGTCTTATCTATTCTGCTTATCTCTAGCCACGTCTCTTTCCATTGTATCGGCCTGGTTGGCTATGCATCTCTCTAACTATTACCGAAGGCAGGAAAATAGTCAAAAATTTGGTCTCCAAAACTTTGGTCGGTAGAGTCGGAGGAGTTGAACTGGGTAAAACGGGCGTTGGAATCTGATCGTCGGGTGGCGTACTCACCAATTCATAGCCCCCACTCATTGTTCTCGGTAAATGCAGTTCAGCAGAAATCCATGGAGTATGAGCTGCTAAGATCGAGAATGGGCAGGGCACACACCACCTCGAAGAAAATTTACATCAGAACATTAACGATTTTATCAAGCACAGTCACGAAGATGAAATGACATACCTACTGAAAATCAAAAGTTCGAACCTTAATCTTATGAGTTCTTAATATTGTGGACAATCAGTCACAAAGCATAAGAAGGGAAACGATGTAGCATCTATACACCATCTCCATATCTCAAAGTTTATACAGAACAACTGTACAGTTCAAAAGGGCAATAGATTTGTAAACAAACATAGACAACACAAACTAACAACATAAAAAGGGATTAAGAACACTTAACACAAATGTTGCAACAGGACCGGATAGATATAATTATGGAGGACACAGTCCTCCCCTACGTAACACTATGACAAGTAAAAAATAGCAATTAATAAAAAGTTAAAATAAAATTATCACAGAAGATATAATAATTAAATAATAAGTAAACTAAATAATTACATCAACCCTGTAATTAACAACACGCATTGTTCCGGTAGGATGCCTAGATTGAAATGTAATGTAAAATAAAAAAATAAAGGAACTACAAATGCAAAGTAAAGGAAAATTATACGAATAACAACACTAAAATAAAAGGTATCCATAAACGTGAGAAAAGAAAGTCATGATGAAAAATACTTCGCCTAACAAAACAATCCCAAATGAAGTAGCAGCAAATGGGAATTTACACAGAAGACGAAGTCCGTCTCCAACATGCTATGTCCCAAATGAGTGAAAATAGCTTACAACATTTTATCTTTATACTAAAATAGATAAAAGACCCACGCATTTCGAGCCTAGGTGGAACAAAGTTATACATCAATAAAAACGCTGTATCTACGAGCATCAACGTCAAAAGTTACGATTGTAATAATTATGGAAAAGTGGAAGTAATGGGAAAAGTAACGACATCATTATAATTAGAGCATTATGAAAATTAGCATGGACGTGATACGATGAAAGCGACACACAAAATCTATCTATTAATCCAAGGAAAAATCATAGCGGGTAACATACAATATTATTTTTAATCCCATATATACTATGCAGTCATCATGCATGATGACACAAAACTAAAATCAACTTCAAAAGAATGACAGTGTGCAAATGAGAGTCAAAAACGAAAAGAAGGCCTATTTTTTTTCCTTTTCCTTTTTTTACTGTAATGGTATGGTGATGACTTTTCTTTTTCTATCATATTTAATTACAGACAAAGAGGAAACTAGAAAAAAGTAAAACAAAAAATAACGGTTTAAAGCAGAAGGTGTTATAAATATGTGTTCAAAAGACGTAGATTTACTTGGATTCGTCTTTATTTCAAACGATGGCTTCTTTGTTTATATTGTCATTTGAATGGTTAACTGAGAATTCTGTCTGTAATTATGAAGAACAAGATCTAAATTAGAGTAAATCTAAGACTCTGTTTTCTTGCTTTTCTAAACGTGAACCTAAGCAGTAACGTCCTATTTTCCTTGTCAAAAAATAAAATGAAATTTGAAGTTAATACCACACATTTCAAAGCCATAAACGACACATATCAGCTAAGGAACTATTGAATTTCTTTTATATTAAAACACTGGGAAAAAAATTATAAGGAGATAATTATGAAACTTTTACTTTAAATTTAAACATTACGCATAACTCCTAACTTTTACAAGAAATTGAATATGTATCAATTTTGAGGCAAAATACAAACAATCTCAGAATTGGTATGAAAAATGGAGGGAGAATTGATTGAGCATCAGTATGAAATATTAAAGGAAGGTCAAAATATTAAGAATGAGGCAATGAAGTGGCTATCAAAGTGTTTTGTATTTAAATTCAAACCTATAATAATTTTTGTTTTTATTTTTAGGCAAAATTATAGCCTGTCCCTCCTCCCTTGATAGTAAATATGAAAGTGATAATATTCGTGCAGAATCGTAACTATAGTAGCGGTGTAGTAATGTTTGCACGTGAATGGAACGATATCAGTCAGCATTTAAATCAGTGGAATCAAATAATAGATCCTTCAGATACGTTGTATAACTACAGCAAACAAGCAATAACGTGTTACATTTCACAGTTATTGAAAGCACATACCTTCTCATTTTATTCAAGCATCCTGCGTGAATAGCTTTTGCAACATTTACATAGGTAAGAGTGAATGTAACAAAACCGTTTCCGATGAAAGAAAAATAAGAAAATGAATACCTGTCCAATATTTACACGCATCTGAAGTGAAGTTACAAAACTAAGCCATACAGGAAAGCCAAACCCAAAGGATGTACCTTTAAACAGAAATATCGTCAATATTTCAAATTCGAAAAAAAGTTGGACCACTCGGTATGGTATTTGAGTGCCGCTTAGCTTTGAAGATAAAATTGACAATCGGATTCAGTCTTTTGAAGCTCAACAATGCTCTATCCATACTACGTATCAGGTACAATGCAGTTACTATTGGTGTCTTGTATATTGTATTAAAGAAATTTCATTTATCGGTATATTTTTACAGATATATATCGTCGATGAAAATTCGTAACATATAAGCACATGAAAGTCCGTCGTTTGGTTATACTAGACTGCAAACGTTACCAGAAATTCTTTTCCTGCTTTCTTAACGAATTTGAGTTTTTTCATTTTAGGATTGTGTTTGTATCAGTGACTAGGGATGGGTCGGTTTCAGTTTTGTGTCTTCGGTTCCGGTTTCGGTTTTCACACCCACAAAACCGGGGTTTCGGTATCGGTTTTTGCCACCCTCCACCCCAATCAGATATTTCTAGTTTTTTTTCTTGTAACAGTTGTATTACTAGCTTCATAACTCACTCCTGCTTTCTCTTTCAGCTGCGTCATAGACCATGGGTCTAGCTGTGCCACCATTTTCCTCTACTATTTTCGTTTTAATGCCTAGGAGATTTGCAGTCATTTAAAGGTGGAAAATGATAATTATATAAACAAAATTTAAAACAAGAAATCATTTTTTGATTTTTCGAACGCCGTGCAAAAAACCGACACAAAATCCGAATCGGTTTCAGTTTCGGTTTTCAGTAAAAACCGAAAGTTCGGTTTCGGTTACCGACCCAGTGACATAAGGACAATCGTTGCTTTTTTTTGTGCCTACTCTACTTTGGGGTACATTATGAAGTCAGTTAAAAAAAACAATCTATCATTTGGTATACGGAAGTTGTGCCCCAATCTCACCACCCCAACCCCTCACAGACGCCCCTGAGGCAGACTGTCTAGAATTATCTCTGTAATGGGGAGAAGTAATACACCTACGAAAAGGCTTAATAATGAAAACAAGAACAATAAATTTCCTTTGATCATTGCGAGGAACGATTGGGTTAGTTCAAATCATTCAGTTTCCTTCCGAAATTTGGCAATGTGGTTGGCACCAATTTACGAAATATCCATTCATATGAAAAACTTCAAATATTAAATATAGAACATTTAAGCATTAAGCATTTTTAATGCTTTTTCTCTAGGTTAAAAATACTCTGGAAGCCAACCAGTTGAAACCATCCTTTTGCTTTACAACCATCCTTTCTATCATCTTATGCCATACTTTGGATCTATATGGAGCCATCGACATCACTACCAATTGGGCCTACCATACTGTACAAACAATGTTCAGCTGTCGCAGTGGCTGGTGAAACCCGTCGAACCTTCTGACTGTGTATAATCACCGAGCAAACACTAGAAGATTAACAAAAAAAACGAGAGGAGCACTTGTTCATATTATGGCATCAGTAGACATTCCGAAAATGTCAAACTATAGGTATGGTGTACAACCTATCAAGGTTTAAAACTGAGTTAATGATTTCTGAATTCAGTATTGGTGTTTCGAATTCATCGCAACAGCCGCTCCTAATGCCAATTTACAATTACAGTACACCACTGAATACTAAAACTAAGCAAAGAAATTTTGTGTGTGCTATTTACAAGGTCTGTCCCTACTGCTCGAAAATTTAGCAAAAGAAGAAAAATAGTTCGTTCCATTTCCCCTTTTATTCCTTAGTGCTGAAAAATTATACATGCATTCAGGCCGATTTAAGCTACCCGTTTTTAATTCAATGAGCAGCAAAATTTCCTTATTTTCATACTTGTGTGATGAACTACGCACCCAATAACAGTCATATTTCACCATTGCAAATGAAATTCAAGAATGAAAAAATTGTAGTTTACTGATAAATAAAAAAGTATCAATACAGTATAATTTGTAAGGTGTTGTAATACTAGTATAAATAGGTGGGCAGTAAATATTTAAGTCAGTTATGGATTTGAGGTTGTTCCACTTTGGCCGTTACCTTTTAGTCGGGCATAGTAACTCATGGAAGACTCAGTTATTACCATCTGAATTGATCTTATGCGTAGAAGATTTTTGTTTTCGCTGCATCCCACATAAATATCAATTTGCTTCAGGATCTGGCAGCGTGAATATGAACGTATTAAAGAAATATCTCAATATTCTCTCCAATTTTATAATGGTGAATCCATTAATAAATTTGATAGGAAATTTAAATAGTTCTTTCATACGTTTGTATTCATGCTGCCAGCTCACAAAGCTCACAACTGTCATTTGTGTGGAATGCAGAAAATAAATCTTCCACATTTAAAATCAATTCATACACTAATAACTGAGTCATCCCTAAGTTACTATGTCCGACTATAAGCAGAGAAACATAAAATTCTATTGCCAGTAATTCAATACTTTATTAGACAATTTAGTACAAGAAATTAAAACTGAACTGAACACGGATATTTTCGAAAAAAACTGAACCTCATAGGAATATTTCTCAAATTTGTATAGTGCACAATTTATATCAGAAGAACTTACGTACTGTGTCATAACACAGGCATTATAATAGCATTTAAAAATTTGTGGAACTAATTCAAATTCATATTCTTGACAGCCACATTGGAGTTGGATCTAAGTTCTTAATAGCTGTATCTGACACATCTACATATTCAATTACTTGTTTGATGCCCGTAGTCGAGGTACACTGGATGAAACTGTTTGGAAATGGTGCGAACCATTTTTGCGGTTTGAGCCCAGATTTCAAAGATAGTGAAGCACGCCATTGTTGTGGCATGTGCTGTGTGTGTTTTGTCTTTCGGCTACATGATGTTGTGTAAAACGGACATGTGCTGTGGCCGGAGTTGTGTTGGTCTACGAAATAATGTTTTTTAGCTTAGAATACATCTAACCTAATGCCGCCAACTAACTACCTATGAGAAAAGAGGAGAAGGCCGAGAGCTGTCATCAACACTGCCATTCAAGTGATCATCTGGACTCGTAAACCAAATACCATCCACTAAAAACTTCTACTGGGAAGGTAATTATTGACGTGTGTCTGATAGCTTTACCTACAAAAGGGTTATGAGCCCAGAAACGACTCTATTCAGTAGAAAACGGAGTCCCTTCAAGCCAAAAAAGTAGGCAGATGCTGCCGAACTGAAGCGTGCAAGAAATGGGGAATCCCTGGCTGCCATCTTTTTTTTAATAGCGATCAAGGTCACGAAAACGGAAGACAGGTTCTGGGGTCAAACGGTTTCAAATGCTGTTCATAAACGATTTCAAATGTTAGAATGGTATTTAAATTGATATTTCTGTAAAACTGAATAACCGGAAGTAACGTTTGAACATACTCGAATTTTCATTAGTGACAACGAATTCGACTGACAAGACTGTACCAATGGATAAGCAAACCAACACAGAATGGCACCATTGCAATTGATAAGGAAAGGCCATGTGGTGAACGAAGACAAATTTTGCCGAAAGTAAACAGTTACAAAAATACTTTGGCTTCAAGGATCTGCTTCAATGCAAGATATGGAAGGAGGAAGGCAAGCGTGGTTACCTAGACTGAGTCCAGAGCCTGTCGAAGGTAGCAAAAATTGCAGATGCAATGGACTTATGGATTCGTCGCGATGCTAGTGCTGGGTGGACTGTCAAACAGCCACGAAAGAACTCCTTAGGACCTTTCATTTAGGGATGAAGATTAAACGCCTGGGAATATTGACTCTCTCCTGCTGGAAAACGACTGGCATTGTAGAAGATTGAAGGAAAAGGAGACAGAACCAGCTGGTAACAAAGTTATAAAGACGATAAGTCTAGTGACAGACGTCCTGAAGTAAACAAAAAGCATAGAAAGAAGCTAAAGTGTTCCGTCTGCAGAAAGGCAGTTCATTTTACCAGAGAGTGCCAGAATACTAGAACAAGTAAATGTACTAGTAGTGTGTCTACAGAAGACAAGTCACCCCAGGAAACATATGTGCAAAACCCAAGAAACTAAAGATTTCCACTATAGTAATGCATGGGCCGCTAAACTGGAAAAGCCACACGAAGCCTACAGGAAGATTGAGGAGTATTGATTCACCAGCGAAAGTTAAAAACCAGGTAAACACGAGTCGATGATCAATAACCATACCAAAAGAGGGAAAAAGTGTAGAGTCAATTAGAGATGCTAATCCCCCACTACCACGTTGGAAAGGGTAATTGACAGTGGAATGAGATTGGCTCGGCGTGAATACGTTGACTCCAGGGTACTAGGCAGAATCTTAGGAGCGGCATTTGTCAGACAGTGTCAGTGGTACCAAAACAGAAGTCATGGTGAAGCATGATGAACAGACCTAAAGAATTGATGATGTCATCATACAGCACAAAGAAAAGGTTCCTGTAAACCACGAAGCCGAGGTAGCGATAGTGGGGGAAAAGCCACAACCAGAGTACAGCAGAAGATGACGGATGACTTCAGCTACAAAGAAGAGTGCACACCAGAAGTTGAAGACATGCAACAGGTTTCCAGAGGCCTAAATCTGAAAAAGGCAAAAGAAGAACAGGCCATCTGCACAACAAAGACTTGTGGTGAGCAGGGAAACCAGCGAGAAGTTGTAGAACTAAAAATTGAACCTGAAGGTATAAGTACCAAAGAAGTTAAGCTTCAGTGCAAGTTGTAGCCTAGGTTGGCGAAAAGGAATTGAAGAGCTCTTGCAGAAGTGGAACGAAAACTTACGAAGCAAGGAAGATTGCGCTACCGACTGAATCATCTTCAGGCTTCAAAAATAGATTCAACCTATCGAAAATTGATTGGATCAGAAGCATTGATGGAAGACTGGTGCAGCAAGTAGACCATACAGAATACAGTCATTATCAACTTGGTGAAAGCTTCATCTGAAGAGAAGGGCCAGATGAAACTGCAAGGCGAGTAGTTTCATGAGGAAATGAAACTGAAGCTGTCGACACGTAACTGTCCGGGACAGAGGTCAACGAGACTGCTAGAAGAGTCTGTCTCACAAGAGAGGCAGACAACTCACTAGGAAGTGAGACACCTATTCGGGTTGCAGCCTAGACACGAGTGCGGGATTATGTTGGGAAATTTCTCGAACTATTTTGGTGGTTCGTGCCCAGACTGCAAAGACAGTGAAGCATGGCATTGTTGTGGCATGTGCTGTGTGTATTGTCTCTCGGTTATAAGATGTTGTGCTTAACGTACGTGTGCAGCTGTCAGTTAGTCTACGAGATACGGCTTATCTTAGGAGACGTCTAACCTAAAGCCTGACTTACTAGTTAACCATGACAAAAGAAGAGAAGGCCGAGACCAATCATCATCACCACTGCAGAAGTGCAGCAACGTGACAGCTGCCATTCAAGGACTTGTCAATTGAATACCGTTGACAGGAAATTTCTGTAGGTACACTGGATGAATTAAGATTCAGGACAGATTCTTACAAAGTACCAATAACAGTCTTTTGCCATCCAATCATGTTGCATCAGCACATTAAAGACTGTTTTCTAGTTCTTAGCCTACTGGCATGTAAATGCATAAAACCCCACATTAAAATGACTCTGTTGTCATGCATTAATCTGGAAAATGTGATATGTCTATGTGTGTTAAATATCTTAAAGGGTAACGTTTGTTTGCAGTCTCAAAAGACTAAACTTAGAAGATACAAGAAAAACATTACTAGCTATTTTGAAGAACAATTGTTCCCACGTTAAGAAAACCCAACCTATAGCCAAACTTCAGTATGGCAGTTTCTTCCCATTGTTAACACGGTTATTGTAAACACTAGCAGTTCCATGAAATAAACATTATGTATAAGCACAGGCAGTGTTTCTGGGTTGTACTTGCAACGTTCCATGCTCTTGCACTGTCGTAATGAAAATGATGACGTTGGTGCAACAGCCTGAAATGTTGCAAGTGTTGCCTTGAAATGATGTGTTGGGCAGACCTCCCTATTCTCAGCCTTTATGCAGTTTAGACGTAGTTATGCATGCGCTTCATATTTGAGGATTACAAGAAACACAAAATATATGCACAGACCCTTCAACATTATCATGACGTCAAGACAAATATGAAAATGAACCATTAAAAGTGATAATGATGTCTTTAATGGGCAACACAATCACGAGAGCATCTACTACAACACTGGTGTAGCGGTGATGACCCCTTTCCCCGCAAGGTAAAGGGGCACCCCTTTCCCCGCAAGGTACATCTACCAATAGTGATCGTGCCACTTTAGTATCCCTCCGATAACACGGATGCAGCATAAACAAGCTAACACCTTCACTGTTCCCACTGTGTACAGTGAGAATTGCACATTATTGCACAAAAGTAGTAAAATTAATTTTGACACTCAGGGTTAATTGATAATGGTGATGTCATCGGCCTATTCGAGGTAGTAACGTGGTGCAATTAGTTCACGGTAGGAAAAATGAAAGTAACACCTTTTGTGAAAAAATGTCTACACAACCGGTTGTCACAAACCGGTTGTCTACACAAACCGGTTTATTTGTCTACACAAATAAAAGATCTGATTCCACATAAAATGACATTACGACATTCTGAAGGTATAGTTATCTCCATCCCTATGCACACACCATTATTTGAATTAAATTCAGCCAATGATGGTCTCAGAGCTATCGTGGGTGTAGCGAAAAATATTACTTGGTGGAGGGAGGAGGGTGGAGAGAGAAGTGACCTGAAACATAAAAGGCATCAGCGAGATAACTACTGGTCCACTGGCTTCTAGACTAGATAAATTTATGCACGTTGCTTATTATAGAGTGAGCTCGGAGGGAAGTTTCAGTTATGTGATTCAAATATTTAAAATTGCTAAGCACGTAGACAGAAGAAAAACGTTGGCCCAAGTAAGAAGATAGCTAACGGGGCATCCCACCTACTATTTTTCAAACCAGTATTTCCTAAACTTGAACGATATTCTGTGAGGGATAGGAGTATTCAGCAAACAGTTCCACCGCCTCCTTTTTAAGGTCTTATCAAAGTAGTGAGTACTATAATTCGACCATACGATGGTTGCTACAATGGTACGATATTAAAACAATACAGCACTAATAACGAGAGCTTTAAAACCTGTATTTAAGAAAGATTTGTTCAGATCATGCACATATCCATAAGTAGACAGGTGCATAAAAACTATATTAAAAGGTACACAAACATTCTTCCCGATATTGTAAGGACTTACAACCGATCGTACCATAGTAGCATTAAATTGTTGGCTGTTGAAGTAAACAAAGCTAATATGGGGAAGTTTCCATTAATCTTTGCGGGAGTGGGCTTAAACTTAATGATGTAGTTAGGATGACTAAGAGTTGCATGTTTCCATTAGAGACGGAGGAAACAGTGGACGGAAGAAACAGTGTTCAACAGTAGCAGAAATACTAATCATTCTATTGGTACTTATGAAGATGACGACTATGCAGACAATCCCATAACTGGTACTTTTTACAAACAGGAACTTCAAAAGGTTATTCCTCCGGAATATTATAAAATAAAAAAAGTTCTTAGATCAGACACGTAAAAGAAAGTGTCGTATGGAGTATACAATTAAATGGCTCAGTTTCCGTAAGTCTGTGAACAGTTCGGTTACTAACATGGAACGTAGATGAGTGATGAAATTTACATAACTCTTACCTCAAATTATAGAATGAATTTCTTTCCTCGTAATAAACCTAAAAAATAAACGACTTGATTTCCATTCCTTTGAATTTAATGTCAGAGGAGGGAGTCCCCACTAGTATAATGAGGATATAACCCTCGGTTGACGTTTAATAAACCATTTAGTTGAACTATTAAGATAGCAGTCATTACTATAAAGTTGGCTGTCGAGATCTCCAGTAAACGTCCAATGTAGATGCTAAGGGTTTCTATGTTTTAGCCAGCTCATTGTAAAACGTATAATCTCTTGA
>JAHWFP010132233.1:0-11678 GCA_023313725.1 Lithobius niger | reverse complement strand
TTTGTGCCTTGTTCGAAAGCAGTTATTTTTATTTTTCTGCTGTCACCAAACAGGAACCTCACTTGGTTGCATTATATTTCGAATGTTAGGGCCAGGCATAGAGTACGTTTCGTGGACTGTGTGCCAATTACAAAGCTATCATTTCCGTGAGCAATTTCTTTCGTCACAACAATCAAAAGGCGTCTGAAATTTTGCGACGCCCGTTGTTTGATAATGATATTATGCAAACTGTTGTTTCTTCCAAGAATTGGTTTCATTTTGGAAATTTTACAGTACATACATATTGTTTTTCATATTTTTTTTCCTGTTGTGTCTTGATATATTACCGATGACAAGAGTTCAACTGCCTGCTTGTTTTTTTGTAACAATTTTTCATTTTTCGGTTGAAATGCAATAAAACGGTCTGTTACTCTGGTTTTTTAAGCGAATTATCGCAACAAACCTAATTACATCAAGCTGCCATTAAGGTTACATTACTCCAGGCATGGTCCGTCGATTCCATTAGCAAAGGCAATAGGATCGACGGACCATGCTCCAGGGCACGTGGTTATTGTGTTTCAGTGTTCTGCTAGATGAAAATGATTAACCAGTTTTACAAACGTTCCGAGCGGTTGACCAAAGGACGCGTCGAATAATTAAGTTTTCCTTATTAAAGCAACATACCGCTTGCCTTATAGCCTTCCGCTTGCCTCACAATACCCACGCGACGATCACATCCGCGTATTTACCACAGCTATAACGTCAACTGATACGGTAGCTTCGTTCCTCGCAGTGAAAAACATAGCTACTGTCTCAATTGGCATTGCGCCTAATAGTCCAGCCACCGTGAACCCATTGATCGAGTCGTCAAAAACCGGAATGATTCTTGTATTTTAAAATCACAATTTATAATTTTCTAAACGAGTGTCTTATAATTTTGCTTCGACGATCTATTGGAATAATTAATTTTGATTTTTACCGCGTTAGTCTATTAGATTGTAGATCTCATGGCAATTATTAGAAAATTAGTAGATGTACACACAGAGATGAAACGTCATGATTATTGTACGCGCGCATTGCTTCATTTAGTGACGGGTCGTTCTTAAGTATAGTTAACAATATTCAACAGAAAATCTCCTAGACGCCACATTTTAAAAACGGTTTTTTAGCAAGGGATTGACTAACGGTAAGTAAATATTCCTTTGGGGCCGTACTTGATGTGGAGGATCGAGAAAAATGGCGCTGGGAGGTATATCCCTTTAAAGAAAACGATTTCAGAAAGAATTTGTCGCAGTAGCTTTGTTAGGCCTTAACAACAACAACCCTTAGCAACGAAATAAAATATTTAACAAACTGTTGCAAGCTGTTTTTATGCCGAAGCAATTACCTCCAAGAAACACAATTCATCGCACAGTTCTTTTTCCACAACATCCGTTGAATGATTGCTTGAATTTGAGTGTAACGACCATAGTTGTCGAAGACAGAATTTGTATTAGTAAAGGACTGTATTTGTTTACAAAAATAAGGCAATCACGTATTCACGGGACATTGCCAGAGGCGTAACTTCAAAATTGGGGCCCGGAGGCGGCAATGACGTGGAACCCCCTCCACTTCATGAAAGAAGTTCAATTATTGCCATACAAGGTGAGAGCCCAGTGGGGGGGGGGGGGGGCTTTCACGAAAAAAAAAAACCCTTTTTTGCCACGCAAGGGAGCAAAAATAGTTACTCCCACCCCTCCCCCCTTCATAAAAAATGATTTTGCAATACGAGGCGAGAGCCCAGTGGAGGCCGCCTTCTTTCATTAAAAAAATGCATTTTTTTGCCACACAAGGCAAGAGCCCAGCTGAGGCCACCTCTCCCCCTCCCCCTTCATAAAAAAATGCAGGCTTTGCCACACAAGGTGAGAGCCGTGGAGTCTCTTCATAAAAAAAAATTGCAATTTTTCCCAAATAAGGCGAGAGGCCAGTTGAGATCCCCTCCCCCCATCTTCTTAAAAATAAAAACAATTCAGTTTTTACAACATAATTCACGAAACTATAGCAATAATATACTTTCTAATATTTTTCGGTTACAAACAAATTGGGGCCAGTGAGGGACCCTCCATATACGCCACTGGACATTGCCCAAGTAGCTACCCATGCCACGTATGCCCGACAGTGTTACAGTGCTGCATATAAACCTAGTGTAAATGCCTGGTACTGTGCGAACACATTGACTGACATACACTTTGAAGCTCGCGTCCCCTTGAATAAGTTCGCGCAATAAGCTAGCGAAATATGGAGTGCTTTTTCTTCATGTTTCTTGTGTTTTAAACCATTGTATACTAGAACTTTTGGCTTCACCAAATTTATATTTTATTGAGGACTCACTACCGACAGTATTTTTAACGATTAGTCAGGTGCTCATACAAACGGATTGAGTTCAATATTTCAGTGTGTCCATAACAAATAAAATAACAAACATTATAAAACAGTCTAAGTGTGATGAGGCCTGGGCTCCATGACAGCCAAATTTGTCCCAACACATAACAAAAAACCGGTCAATTTTCAAATAAAAAATATTAGTTATAAGCAAAAGCAAAACACGCTGGAACGGTGACGCTTCAGTTGTTGCGGGCAAAACTCACCATAAAACAGACAATATGGCCCATGTTTGCACATGTAACACTAATAAAAGTCAATTTCCGTAAAAGTTAAATTAATAAAACACCAAAACTGGTAAAAGAGACCACCAAGTTCCGAATGGTTCGGCTCTTCAAAGGAGTGATATCAACACGCCAAAACATTTGCCAAGTTAATCGCACCGACTCATACTTCAAAGGTTAAATGAAAACTAGAACACTGCTACTTTCGATAGTAATGTTCAAGTTTCATTTAACGTCCAAAGTATTATTCGGTGCGATTAAGTTGGCAAATGTTTTGGTGTGTTGATATGACTCCTTTGAAGGGCCGAACCATTCGGAACATGGCGGTCCCTTTTACCAGTTTTGGTTTTTGATATGATATCACTCCTTTTTTTTAAGTTGTGTATTAGACTCAACTAAACTAGTCTGCTGATGTGTAATATATTGCCACGTCAACAATAGCTTGAGTGGTAATTTTTCTAATATTTTAATTTCATATTTCACTCCTTTGAGAGGCCGAACCATTCCCAACTTAGTCGCCTCCTTATCAATTTTTGGTTTTGTTTTATTTTTTTATTGTTTTTTATTTACTTCATATCACTCCTTTGTGAGGTCGAACCATTCTCAGCTTGGTGGCCTCTTTACCAGTTTTTGGATGAGACGCTTCTTTCCTCTACTTTACTCTGACGTCATTTATTGGGCACAAATACGCCATATTTTTATTTTTGGTTAATTGTCTAGCAATCAATTAATCAAAAATAAAAATATTGTGTATTTGTTTTAGCAGTAAATAAGCTCCTCGAAACACAATTTTTGTGTTACAGTTCCCTATTGAATATAATTTCCTCTTTTTCGTAAGCAGCTTCAGTATCTTAGTCAAGAATCGTAAAGGGACATTCCTCCTAGCGCCATTTTTCTCGATCCTCCCCATCAAGTATCGCCCCAAAGGTCTATTTACTTACCGTTAATCTTTCCCTTGGTAAAAATCCGTTTTAAAATGCGGCGTCTAGGAGACTTTCTGTCGAATATTGAGGAACTTTATTTACTGCACCCTGCGCATATATGATCCTTTGCGCACCTACAACAACCTTGATGCTTCATCTGTGTGTGCGCATGTACTAATTTTAATCGTTTGCTAATAATTACCATGAGATCAAAAATCTAAAAGATTAATGCGGCAAAAAATTAAAATTAATTACGCCAATAGATCGCCGAAGAAAAATTATAAGACACTAGCCTAAAAAATTATAAACTGTGATGTTGAAATACGAAAATCATTCCGGTTTGTGACGACACAATCTTTAACTTGATGCTGTTTCGTGTACTATTCCCAAAGCCAACTGAGATAGTAGCTGCTTTCCTTGCCGCGAGGATCGCAGCTACTATTTCAGTTGAACTTGGCGATGGTAAGCGCGTGGATGGCGATCTGCGCGTAGCTGAAATATGGCAGTCGGAATGTCCCTTTAAATGCTTAAATCCTTTCGAATTTCAGAACTGTAGCAACGGTGCAAAAGAAAATGCCGATATGATTTTCTTCATGAATTACATCAGGAGTGAGTTGACACTAGACAACCCTCTCTGTTCTTGCATCCATTTTAATTTTCGAGTCCCTCACATTTAACCCTGGTTTTAGTTTTCCGAAACTTCGAACAGAATTACGCAGGAATTCCCCGTGTGTTCGTCTTCAATTTATGTAGTCATTATTTTCGAAACAATTTTTTTTTGAGCCCAAGTTGGATTTGTCAAATCGTTACTTCTATATGTTCTCAGATGCATATTATTTGCTTTTACTAATTTTTTTTTATTGATTTATTTTTATGTTTGATTTTGTAAATTTTTCGTTTGTTCGTTTATAATTAAAACAACGTCGCTGGTAAAAAAGCAGCACGAATAAATATGGTTCGTTACACCCCGGGGTCTATCTGCCCCGGGGTAAAAAAAAAAAACAACAAAAAACTCACTGTGCACGTTTATCTCACACCTGGTTATTTATTGCAATTATATGGGTTTTTTTTTTCATCTGTAATAGCGATTATCATCCTGTTGAATGATATGAAATTAACATCAACTGTCAGGTATTAAATCTTTAATGATTCTGACTCAACCCTTTAAGTGTTTAACATTTCAAAGGAAACACACGAGTAAAGAATTCTGTTCAAGAATGAATCATCTGACTCTTTCAGAGAAATCTTCACGGCAGTGATTCATAGCTTAGCTTCTCAATTCCTCCGTTCCAACTGCTTTTTTTTCCTCATTTTTTTTTCTTCTTCTCTCATCCTAATAGGCTAATCATGAACTTGGTCAAGTAAACGTTAAAGGTATTGAGGAAAATAGCTCACCAGTGACTATGTGTGATCCAAGCTGGTGAAACAAAATGAAACAGTTTGTGAATAATTGCTATGGAATTTTCTAGTTCTTAACTTGTTTCCTTATCTGCACCACAAAAAAAATATAGAAATTGGAGATTTTTGGTTGTTTACTTGTTATGTTGTTTATCGATACTTCCTTCATGATGAAGGAAGAGGACGCGCAGTGCCAGGGGCGGATCCAAAATTTTGTTAAGTGGGGGGGGGGGGGGCTCTACCAAACTGATTGACATTGACTGATTAATTGATTGACATTCTTGAATGTGTGAGGCTTTTAGTCAATTTCTTGCAGAAAAGTTACGATCTAAATGCTTTTAGGTGAGAAATCGTGAAATAACCTAGTTACAGTCCCCCCCCCCACCCCCGGGGGGGAGGAGGCTGTAACTAGGTTACGTTACGATTTCTGACCGAAAAGCATGGGCAGGCTCTTCCGATCTTTGGAAAGGTGTTTAATAGGCGATTTACGGTGTGAAAAAAAATTCAAATCTCATAAAAAAATCTGTCTATTTTTAGGCAAGGAAGGGGGGGGGGGGGGGGGGGCTGCCGCACCATCCGCACCATGCTAAGGCCTCCACGCACTGAACGACTTGGCCGCGCGACCAGGTTGCTGTAGCCAATGAAAATGATTAAAGTGTGCGCGGCCTATCTTGAGTTCGCTGCAGAACGAAGACAGATAATCGATTGTACGTTTTCGTAGCAGAGCGTCTTGTTGATATCCAAAATGGTTACAAAAACAATGGCGGCCGTCGATTTAAGCCGCTCCCTCCAGGAAGACGTAGCCGCTCATAAAATACTTCCAGGACTCAAGATACGCCGCGCACACAATAGTGCGTGGTTTTACATAAACGGTAAGCATTCTCATTTGCTGCAGCGACCTGGCCAAGCGGCCAAGTCGCTCAGTGCGCGGGCGGCTTAAATCCGCCTCTGCACAGTGCATCCGCACACAGGGCGACAGCAACCGGAGATCTCGCGATTCAGCTCCATCCGAAAATGGAAGAGCGGGACGGTCGTAGCCATTCCTTCCTGTGATTGAAGTTATGCAGGTGACGACGAAACACGCTGATAATCAGTCCTACACATCCGGTTTTATCATACCTATCTTGTGTAGTGTTTAATCAAGATGTTAACCACTTTTTTTCCTTCATTTTTTTTTATTGAGCATTTGTGAATTGTGTAACGATGGGCACAATTCTGATATCGATTTTTGTTTACTCCGTGTATCCTCTGATTCATACATGAAATGTGAACTAATCGCATATTTAGGATTATTCAGCTTCACACCCTTCTTGTGTGAAGCAGAAATCAAGTTCAATCCTTTTGCAATTTGCAGTGTTAAATGACGTTTAATAAGGTTTCATAGCTGCAAATGTATTCTATGGCGTACTAGCAGTCGTGTCCGGCTTCGCCCGGGGTTTTGTTTCGCCCGTGGTTGTTTCCCAGTTTTTAATCGGTATGGCCTGAACGTTGACCATGGCAGGCTATTTTGCCCGTGTGTACATGTATTCTGTAGCTTATATGCGCATTTACAGTTTTGCATTGCGTAAGTTGTTTCAGAACTCGGAGATAGTTAAAGGGTAGTTACTGCATTTTTTACTTGTGGATATTACCTTTGGATCACCGCAATAACTGGATACAAAAGGAGCAGTGGCAGCACGTTCCCTTCGTTCGATAAACAATTTCATTACTGCATCACCACAAGACAATTTGATGGGTGCCATTTGTAACTGGAATGTGTCGAAAATACTGGCGACAAATGGAGATACTATTTCGAACTCTTACCGCATATTGAGGTAGTTCCATGACTGTGGGAGCAGAGGCTACCACTTAGATGGCTATATTTGAACTACCTCAGTCGGCTCTAGAGTTCAGACTTGCAGCTCCATCTCTCGCCAATAATTTGATCACGTTCCACGCTAAAAATGGAGCATATGGAAGTGTCCTGGTGGTGGTGCAGTAATGAAACAGCTGCATCGAACGTACGTGTTCCCACTGCACCTTTTGTGTCCAGTCGTTGTGTAGGTGGCCCAAAGGTAATAAATGCAAGCAAAAATCGGTGTAATTGTAAGCTACCTCCTATCACAGGCCTAGAGTTTTATCTAAGACTTGCTTCACAAATTACCAAATTACTAGTGTTGACATTGTTAACGCTGAGTGTTAACACGATTGCTAAATAGCCTTTAAGTTCTTGCTCCAGTACAATAGACTTAAATAAATACCTAATTCAAACATATTTAATGTTACCGAGCTGGTTTTGCTGTCAATCTTATAATGTGACAGTCTCAGTCTTGTTTTGTATTGTTGCACAGTGACATCTTGTAATTTCCAAATGACACATCAGCTAATGGTTGCCAAGGCAATTAACGATTGATTTAATTCCCAAATTCTCAATAAAGTTGTTCACTACCTTTATACTGAAAATTTAGACATGAAGTTAAATCCTTAATTGCCTGGGTAACCATTGGCTGTCGTGTAGTTTGAACCTGACCTAATGACCGGTTGTCATGTTAATTAGCATATATCTTGCCATGCGAGTTAGAGTGGAGTGTGGAAACCTTTTTTTGGAATTGTTCATTGGCAGGGTGTGGAAAAGCTGCTATTGGGCAAAACTATAACACGACACAAAATTTCATCACTCTGGGGTAATGTCTTGAGGCGTGCCCCAAGGGCCTTCAAGTTTACGACAATCGGCAGTACGGCGAAAAAGGCAAAAATGATGATTTGACTGTTTACAAATTTAATCTACTTATTTATTTCGCTTAGCAGCAAACTTCTCAGGAGCAGACCTAAAAAGGATTGTTATGGATGAAAGCAAGAGCACGGGCGGGCTCCTACTTCCCACGGTAGCAAAGAAAAAGGGCGGACGGCCGACAATGACAACGGATATGTGCCCTAACGATTAGAAACAAACACTATTGCTTCAATAATGCTGACTGTTACAGCCGAGTTGAAGCAGCGGGAATCAGCTAAACCGGCGTATGTTACAAACGGAATATTGCTTTAATAATGCTAAAGATCCGACTTGAAAAGTTTCAAAGTTGGTTAAGTAACAATCACTGCATGCACGATCATTGTTGGGTTTATTGCGCTTGGTATCAGAACGGAGAAACTGGCAATTGAGAGTCCTCCATTGAAAAAAAGACATTTACTTCCATAAAAAAACAAATCCGCAGGGGTTCAAATGGAGGGGAGTATGGATGGGGATATTCAGACCACACAATAGGGGATTCCGGGGCGGGGCAGCCAGGGGTTGCGGGGACGGGGAAAGGGGTTACCGGGGGGGGGGGGGGGGGGGGGAAATCGGACCATACAATGTGAGAATACTACAGTATTTCTCTCAGGTATGTGGGAACCGGCTAGACCGGCGTATGTTACAGCTAGTATTTAAGATTATCTCGATCGATTCTCTGAGAAACCACATTAGAATCCAGTAATGTAATGTTGGCAATGTTGGCCCGTAACAACTACTTAGACTGTTGCGCAGAAAAATGTGTTTTCCCTCAATTACGGTTACTTTTCCTAGTCTCTCTAAGTGTTTCAAATGAGACTATGTTAAAATTAAATTTGAAACCAGTCAAATCATCATTTTTGCCTTTTTCATTGTTCAGCCCATTGCCGTACAATGTTAAACTTGAAGGCCTTTGGGGCATCTCAAGACATGACCCCAGAATGGTAAAGTTTTTTGTGTGTGATAGTTATTCCCAAGAGAAACTTTTCCACACCCTGCCAATGAGGAAAAAGGGTTTCCACCCTAATGTGTGTATCGTTGTTGTTAGATATTTTGTATCGGCTTAAGTTTATATGCTGTTCCTTTCCTGCTTTGACTTTATGCCACACGCCATGGCTGTTTGCTGTGACGCGCATATCACGTGACTGGGCTAAGTCCAATCAGACGGCCAAACAGCTGTTCTCGTTCGTCATTGGCTAACTCGTGGTGACGTCACGACAAACAGTCATTGCGCGTGGTTTAGTTCAGCTATACCTTAACTTATGTAACAAATTAAAATCCAGAAAGTGCAAAAATATAAATTAAAACTCGAATTTTCGGCTCATTTGAGAGCAATGTATCAAGACCAGCACGTAAAAAAAAATTATAAATAACAAAGGAACGTCATGAGTCAAGTAGCATGTGTTGTTTCTAGTTTGTTTTTACCTGCTACTCTTAATAAACGGGACAGGTAGCCAATTGGGCTCGATAACTGTTAAATAAATACGGACATTTAAGCCCAAAAGGCAACGTAAATAGGTTTGCATCCGTATTTATTTGCCACTCTTAATAATTGTCCTGAGATGAGCAGAAACGTCGAGTTTTATCGTACAGGGTGTCCACAAAACACTTCCCTGTTTACAAAAATTCATAACTTTTTTTTTTAAGCAAATGCACATGCTGTTTGCGCTGAAAGGTAGGAAAACTCTCCAAGTTTTTTTTTTTTTTTTTTTTTTGCAGTATCGCCATTTGTCAAAGATCGCCAGTAACATGACGATATAAAGAAAACGGCATCTCCCATTGAGAAATCGCAATGTGTGGTCTCGCTGGTCGAAACCGATTCGTCAATCACAGTACAGAGACATATTCCGAAAAACGTATGGAAGGGAACCCCGACGAGATGTTGCGTCTATAACGGGATGGTTAACAAAGTTTCTTGCAGAATGGGACAGGATGATTGGTGTTGGGATTTCAATTCCTGCATGGTATTTTACTGATAAAAATACTGGTGAAATAAAATGAATTTACCGACCTACTTCAGTTTTATTTCAATGGTACGGACAACCATCTATTTCCCCTCAGGCATGTTTCATATGTTTTTATATACTTGAACATTAGTCGTTTCTAGTGGCGCCACCTCCCCCCCCCCCCTTTCTTACAAAAAGAACTCCTTTCCTCTTCACATTTTTTGTGCTTCTAACCAACCTCCCCCCCCCCCCACCCTCATTTCCACAAATTTAAATTTTACTGTTGATACCCAATTTTTTTGGACGGGGAGGAGGGTATCTTCAGTTGGTTCGGGGCGTGGGGGGGGGGGGGGGCAGGGCCGCAATTAAAGGGGGGGAAAAAGGTGGAAAGCACCCGGGCCCAGGAGACAAGGGAGCCCAAAATTTAAAAAAGGGGGCCAAATTTTTACATAAAATTACTATAAAATGGGCCACCAAAATTATTTAGTGTTTTGGGGTGTACTATATTTTACCCTTACACCCTCCCCCCCTTTCAAAAAGGCTTGCTGCGGCACTGTCGGGGAGGAATGGAGAAAATCAGGTAACGGCACAGCATGAATTATACGATTATATAGACAGCACTTGTTTTTAATGCAAACATGCTGCCTGCAGCTCGCTTTTTTACTTCTCTCTAAAAAAAAAAAGCAAGCTTCCGCCAGCTGACCTTCTAGCTTGTTCTTACTAACTTTAAACATACACACACACACAGTATATTGAACTGTTCCAGCAGAAACATAAATGGAAAACTTCGTAGAAAACTGGAGCGTTTCTCAGCGTTGCAACATTCCCAGAATCGCCCGACTGAGAGTCATAGTAGATTTCCATCAGCTTGCATGCTGCTTTGTTTACGTTTTTACTTTTCGCACGCGCGAGCACGCCGAGTTGCGCCTGACGTCATTTCATCCGGCGGATATTGCGTCAAGGATCAATCAGCAAGTACGGTCTTGTGAACTGAAATGAAATGAAATGAAAGGGTTTTATTTTCAGTTTTCAAATGAAGAAAGTGTACAAAAGAAGACGTGACGTTTTTTTGAGCCTGAGAGAAACAATAATAAATTAAAAAAAAAAACACACAAACGTAAAATAAGAAAATGGAAAAATGTATAAGAAAACGCTATAAAAAATTAAACGAGTAAAATCTTACAGTTTAAAAAAAATAAATAAATAAAATAGATAAAAATAAAATTAAAACACAGGAAACCTAAAAATAAACCAAGAAACAAACTAGAGAAAAAAGAAAAACGAGGGCTTGGAGGGAGAGGTAATTGCTTGGTATATCACTGTAATGTGGAGAAGGTGGAGGTGAGGGATGCCAACTATAGTATAAAAATAAATAGAAGGCAAACTGTAAAAATAACAGAAGGCACAGCAAAAGAAGGGTTTAATTGGGGTGCACAGTATACATGCTACACAGAAATACGAGAAAGGTAACAGGAGTAAAGGAGGAGAGGGAGGAGAGTTGGGGAAGGGGAATATGAAGAAAAGGGGTGGGGACGAGCAGGGAGGACGGGGAGAAAAGGAAAAGAGAGCACATTTAGACCGAGGGTACACGGAGGTTTCTTAAGTCTCTTTATCTTACGTCGACGGGGCTTATGTCGATATAGTGCTAAGAGCACTTTAAGAACCTCCTAAACACACTTTCAAGTCGCTTTATCTCAAACCACCTCGTTACGTCGACGTAAGGAGTTGAAGCGCTTTAACAACCTTCGTGTACCCACCTAAAAATCCATTTTCTACGTCGCTCTAACGACTGCTTCCTTGTGATTGGTTGAAAAGAGCGTGCGTAAACGTCACGAAACTAGGAACGGCCACCTGTTACTTCGTTAAAACGAAGTCGAAAGCCAGCTAGCTGAATGGGGACTTGGGAATAAAGAGGGGTTTCCTTGATGGGGGGATAAGATAAACGCGACGCAGGAACCCCCGCTGTCTTTTTAACTCACTCCAACTACAACCTCCTTGTAACCACCTCTTTCCTAAAGTGATGTGAATTCAAGTCGAC
>JAHWFP010132229.1:0-15003 GCA_023313725.1 Lithobius niger | reverse complement strand
ATTTAATGCATGAGAGGTTGATTTAATGCATGAGAGGTTGATTTAATTTGTTAATAAAATGTATAAAAAAAAATACAATTTTGGTGACAATTAGGTTTTCATGAAAATCTAATTGTCACCAAAATTGTATTTTCTTATACATTTTATTAACAAATTAAATCAACTGATGAATTAAAATTGAAAAAAAAATATTATTAAATTAACGTTAACTAACACTGAATGATTTAGGTTTGAAAAATATTGTTGTTTACTTTTCAAATGGCGGAAGATTTAGCTGACTTTCCTGAATTAACTGAGAATTTGTTTTAAATCACGGAGGCGATTATAGGCTAAGAGGAAAAGGGCTACTAGCAAATCAAAACACTAACTTGGTCTTCAATTTTCATTCTTTGCTCGGTTTTTAAGGAGTTAATTGATATCAGACTTCAACTGACGAAATGGAACGTGATAAGCCCCCCTCTTCTACAACGCATGTACTCTGCATCTGCCCGTGTTAGCTATATTACCGTGGTTAGGCAGGGATTCAGTAATTTTTCCCGATTAAAACACGTCGTTGAAAGTTATAAAATAAAATTCATAGGGAACATATAACAACAGATAATTTTCACAGTCCAGCAATTGCGGGAGGGAGTGAGGAAAGCTAGGAGAAAAACAGGAAGTAATAATACACTGTGAAAGTTCCGTATTATTCCTTACGAATTAAATTCTTGATTACATATTCTTTGATGAACAGTCTTACTGACGTATATGAGAGCTTCCAAATTTTTCGCCCTAAACTGTTATTCGCATACTACGGAAAGCCTTTAAAATGAACCGTGTTTATTTTGTTTAAACCACGTTGTCCCTGTGTGGAATTTCGTGCCATAAGATTTTTAAAAATTCTTGATTTTTTGTCTAATCAAGGTATATTTAACAGGTTTTTATGAAATAGTTGTAACTTGTTACCTGCCGCTTTGAATTTTGCTTTCGAAATAAGTGGACAAACGTATCTCCCTTCTTTGCTCATTACAGAAGTCTTCTTACTGTGTAAATTCTATTATTATTAATATTATTATTATTAGTTGTATTATTATTATTTATGTAAGTTATTGTAGCTCACACAAGTTTCATTGAAACTTCGAGCAATGTCATGCAATAAACAAAAATTATTATTATTATTATTAAATATGTACGTGTCTATAGTTTGTTCCACATTATGTTTGCAGGAAACTGACATCCCCATTTCCTTGCACTATGCGTTCAAAACCGTGTGGATATCACACTTTTAGACTTTGCACAGTTACTGTTAGAGTCTACGAGTGGGCTATTTACATGTTTTTGCATTCGCAGTGGAAGAAAACGTGGTGTCATATAGTCAGTTTCCTGCAAACATAATTTGGAACAGACTATAGTTGCTTTCGTTTATCTTGTTAAGATGCATGGTTAAGCGTTATAGTATGATGTAAAGCCACCCATAAAGTAAAGCGTGTCCCTTTTTTTTTTCGTATAGTAAAACCAATAGCCAAGTTTCACACCAACTACATTAGATCAACTACGCTAGATTAAGCTCTTCGCAGGGCCTGAATTTTGCCTGTGTTTCTCTAGCTACGCTCCCTACATTTGCCATTTCTTGAAAATAGTGACTTTTTCAGTATAGCAGGCTGTTGAAAACTTCCAGGCCAAATGACAAAAGTTGCCTTAGAATTCTCTAAAAGTTTAAAAAGCTAGTTGTTTTAAGTTAGGAAATTTATTGGGTCGGTGGCTGGTGACGTGGAAATTTATAGCTGGTGCTGTGCACAAATCATCAGCTTAATTACGAAATTGTACACAGTACCAACATTATGATGCCTAGGCTACAAATTTCCATAGGAACCACAATTAAGCAGGATGATAGCACATACACGCCAAAATTAATTAGCAGTGATGCTGAAGTATCTCTGTGTTGCAATTCCATTCCCATAAAGGTTGTGTGTGTGTGTTATCGTTAGTCCACGCTCTTTTGAAGGGGACTTGAACCTCATGACGTCATTAAAGAGTTACAAGAATGTTCAAAGGTTCCTTTCAAGCTGATAATGTCAGTTAAAGGAACCTACCCTCTAGGAAAATATAACAATTTATCTTGATGCTGTGCAAGAATTTCCATCTTGAACTTGGGGCTTTATTTAGGGCGGCGACAGGTTTGGGAGGGAGGGGTGGGGGGCTAGCGTCCCGGATAATTTTGACTTGAGCTATATAGTTGTTGGACTTTTCGATATCATTAACGTTATATGTTTGTGTAAAATTTCATATTAAAGTTCGTTTTATGTCTTTTTAAACCTCAGCAAAGCCCATCAAAGACGTCCAGAAACCCGGAAAATGTGTTGGCCTCCCGCTCTCCCAGAACCCCGAGCTAAAAAAGGAGGCCCCGACACCCAGTTTGTTCCAGGCATCCCGTGGAATCCTGTCACCAGCCCTAAAAGATGGAGCAAAAACTGAGTCCCAACTCGCACTACAAACATTGTGAGGGATTCCCGGGGACCCCGAGCAAGCCGAGCAGCAACAGCTCAGTGGTTAGCGTCCTCGTTTCCAAACCAAGTGAATGCCGGTTCGAATCCCGCGACTGACCTAATTGCACTTAAAAAAAATAACCAGAATTAATTTGGGCATGAAAGGGTTAAACATCATCCAACGAATTAATACGTTAGCATGGTTAGTTTTGCAAAAATTGCCTCTCTCCCAACATTATGCTGTAAAAGTGTATTTGTAGTATAATGTTGAGAGAGAGAGACCGTTCGCAGAACCAACCATGTTAACGTATTAATTCGTTGGATGATCCTTAAGGGTCCCCTATTTAACAATGATTTGTAGCAGAGTATTGATTTAACGATTGGGTAGTACAGCTAGGGCTGGGAACAAGATTTCATGCGCCTCCTGGAACTGGGTGTCGGTGGCCTACTTTTTTAGCTAGGGGTTCTGGGGGAGTGCACATCATGTCGTAAGATTACACAATTCGAAACTGTTAAACGCTCGTCTTGATGGAAATGGAATATTCTTTTTTTAAACTATTTTATTTTGTGGTAGAACAACTGGGTTGTACTTGATTTTCTTTTTCCTGTGGCTCTTCAGGAGCATCTGTTTTGGAGTCAGCCGACAATTTTCTTTTACCTCGTCCGCAGATTGTTTTCGCCCCTTCTAGCCATATCCTTGCTTTTTTCAGCTGGTCTTTTGCTTAATTTAACACTTATATGCTGTGTGTTGTATTGTTTGCCTAAATCTAGGTCGATAAGTAGTAGGTATAGTGCCGCTTTTCTGAAAATCTGGGGTAAAGTAGTAGCTGCTTCCATCAACGCCGCCAGATGGCACCATGTGTCAGTTGGTCGTAGAAGATTGCTCATTGACGATGATAGTATTTCATGGAAATACTTAGTGTGTGCAGAGAATGAGTGCATGACCTATATACTGCACCTTGGCCTAAATTAAAATCCGATTCGTTGGATGCAAATAATTGATGTGTTTGCATACCTTTTCTCTTGTAGACAAGTAAGAAAGGCAACGTTCGAGGGTGCTGCAACTCTTGTTGGAAGAGTTGCAGCAAAGTTAGTGCGTGTGTGTGTTTTTATTTTCGTGCGCTGTAGTGGTGATTGGTGATTGCTGTAGTTAGATGTACGAACTAGTGGGGCGTTGTAGCGATTGTGATGAGCTAGCAGTTGTTGACCACGTTCCTTTTTCTTCCTTTGTCCAGATTGCGAAGATGTCAACCTGAAGGTGATCAAACTCCCCGAGAACCTGGAAAGTGTCCCGAAGGCCGACCACTTTCCGACTCAGCGACATCGCTGGAACACCAATGAGGTAAGACGTCCAAAATCTAGCCATCTCGTAACCAACTGGGGAAAGGGGGATGTGTGTGTGTGTGGGGGGGGGGGGTGGGGCGCAACTGCCACGTTGCTATGGCAACGAACAAGTATGGCCTGTGTATTATGGTCTGGCGCGTCTGCATCGTGAGGACCCCTAAAGGGCTAAAGGAAGCTAGGCGTAAATAAAATGTTGTCAGGAACGCGTTACATCCGGAATACATCATTTTCAGCGTTTTACTGACTGACACGGTGGCTTCGAGAAACACCAACCCGATGATTCATTCAAATCCGTTGGGAATCTGAGTTTTCTTGTCTGGTCGGTGTGACTGAGGAATTGTGACTGCAAGAGTTTGGCTGGCAAAGTGACAAAGGGCAGCGGTGCCTGCCAGACATAATAATAGGCTATAAATCGTGAGGCAAGTGAGAAATTAACTAACTAGCCAGTTAGTCTCAGCCGGAGCCAGAGCCGGATTTACAACGAAACACGCATGGCCCTGGCCTAGGGCCGCACGAATTCGCCTGCCTCCCACTAAGACGCAAAAATGCTTCAGGCCTAAACTTTTAAAAACCGGTAATAAAAAATACAATTGGACGTATTTTTTCTAAGTGAAGTTGAGCATACTTACTTTCTGTGATAAAACTGTTTCGTGTGCCTAAAATTTCTTGAACGGTATTTGGCGAAACAGGATTGGCCCCTGAGGCAATAGCTCAGGGTTGTAGCGAAGGTATACTTGATTGGGGGAACTCTCATTTTGCCAACTCATCTTATGATTTTGCCAACTGGTTAAAAAAAATAACAGTAGTGTTTCCAGTAAAATACTTTTTAGGGGCTCCGGCAAACTCAGCTAGGGGATTTGGGGGAACGCCGAAAGCTACCCCAGGGGCCCGGGGCAGAGCCCCGGAAGCTGAAGCATTTTACGCTATTTCAGTGCTTGTTTCTGGCTTCCAGTGAACACAGGAGCAACAAATTGTCAAGTAAATTTTGGGGATTTTTTTTCATTCATTCTTAAGGATGGCAGGTTTCGTAAAAATTTTATTGTGACATATGTTTTTTTAGATATGTTTTTTCCAAATTAAATTAAACCGAGTTTAGTTTAAAATTATATAAATGGGCCAGCTGTCCATTGACGATTAGGGGTTGGCTTAATTGTACATTTTCGACCTTTAGGCTAAAATGAATGACGACGACTCCTGTGTGCAAGCATGGGCAGCAGGGGAGGGGTCAGGTATGCAGAAAGATTTTTTTAAATGGTCTATCGAAAGGTGAAATATAAGGAAATCTTTTTCTCAGTTTTATCCCAAACAACAAGGCCTAGAGGGGTATAATTGTAAAATAAACTTTCACGTTTTAAAACAAAAACATGCCCCAGTTTTAAAATAATACAGCGTCGAAAGACGAAAGAAATGGCGAAACCTTTATTTCAGTTTTGTCCAAAACAACCTGAGGTATTATTGGAGAAAAGCTTCCAAACTTGATGCTATACTAAATAAAACCTATACTTGCAGTAATGGTACTAATAGTTTGAAAACCTTGTAAACACTCATAGCATGGGAGCTGAATCGTTTTTGGAAATTTTGACTGCTGAAAGTGCCATTTTTGAAGTCTAAAAATGACTATTTTTTCCAGTTGGTCAGTGTATTTTTGACCATTCTCCTTTTGACGGGATCTGAACAATTTATGACCGCGCCCCCCCCCCTTGAGAGAGTCCAAAAGCTTCATTACTCCTCCTTTCCTCCTGCCTCCCCCGGCGATAAATAATTACCGGTCTCTTAAAGGGTAATTTTTGCCCTCATTTCGTGGCCTTTGGGTCGCTTTTAGCCTTTAATATTTTATGAACTCTTATCGTGAAATTTTGGACCTACGCAGTTCGAAATTATTTTAAATTTTTAACAAGTTTGATTTGGAAAATGTAGTTGTTTCTGCATTAATAAAAATTCTTATTTAGTGGCGATAGGTTTATAGAAAAAGGACAGCAGAAAATCAAACAGCTGATTCAATTTTTCAAACTCGGTTTTTGATTTTGCCAACTGTACCCATCAGTTTTCATGAAGTACGGCTTTAGTTCGCTTTCTGTTTTAACTAAATCCAAGGCACTGATGGACTGGCAGACGAACTAGTAAATCAAATAGGCAACTCTGCATTAATTTTTGAGGTTTTATTCGATATCACAACTTCAGACGGCGATATCTTGGCAGAAGTCCTCACTAAGTTGCCATGTGAACAGGGCAAATGAGGCAGCTGCCTCGCGTCCTAGGCTATCCAGAGGCCCTAAGACTACTTAAAAATTCCATAGATTTTTTACTTATGCACACCTTTGGGTCACCTGCGCAATAAATGGATGCAAAAGGAGCAGTGGGAACACGTTTAGTAATAGTAAGAGACTTTATTGTGGAAACACAAAGGGTCAGGGAGTGGGACTTGTTTTATCCACTGACACCCTGCCCAAGTTAACGATAAACATAAATACAAAATTAAAACATGTGTATAAAATTAAAATTTGAAAATTTGTATATTCAAATCGAAAGTACTGCAGGCAAAGCCCTTGTCTAGTCTAAACTAAGTTTAACATACTTTCTGAGATCAACCCCTCTCAGTTTTATTTTAAACGAAGCCAGTGACGGTGCTTGGACAACATCAGCCGGGAGATCATTCCATGGCCTCACCACACGGTGCGAGAAGAAAAATTTCCTACAATCCCTCTTAAAGGGGAGAACGACCAGTTTGAAATTATGGCCACGTGTATAATTCCCACTCCTCAAAGTAAAGAGGTGGTCCGGGATGCTGGTAAACCCACGCAATATGGAAAATGTCAGATTAAGGTCAAGTTTAAGCCTCCTTGTTTCACGTGTCTCCAGTTGCAAGAGTTTTAGTCGTTCTGAATAGGATTTATTTTTGAAACCGGGTAAGTATTTAGTAAATTTTCTCTGTATAGATTCGATTAAATTAATATGTTTCAATAAATGGGGTGACCATACCGGACTAGCATACTCCAGAGTTGGTCGCACAAAAACATTAAACGTTTGATGTGTTCGAAACACATTTTTTTTTACTGCGTCACCGCGAGACTCATTGGTCAGCCCATTCTTACCTTCGAAAATACTGAAATAATTGCCGGCAGACGGAGTTGTATTTTTTTTGTCATAGCCATTTTGGGTTGCTCAAGCGTCTGGCAGAAGCTATCAGTTAGATGACTACGCTTCAGTTATCTCAGTTGGCTCCGATAAAAAGGTCATCTGTCGGCATGGCATGCCAAGGTCCGAATGGTGTCCAGCGAAGCCTCTTGTGGCGATGCTGTAATGATCTTGTATGGAATGTAAGTAACGTGTTTCCACCGCATCTTTTGTGTCCAGGTGTTGCATAGGTGGCCCAAAGATCACACATACAATTAAAAATTGGTGTGACTGCCCATTACCAAATTTGTAGCTACACCAAATGTAACACTACTTGGGAAACTGTTATGTCACATGCAAAGCTCTGAACGATTCTTACGTGAAGAATTTGGAGTACACACGTTTGGAGAAGGTCCTTCATATTTATATTTATTACAAATTCTTAAATTCTATACAAATTCCAAATTCAAAACGAAGCCAATATCAACTCACCCAACTTATGGCGTCACACGTTCCAATCAGAATACCGCTTGTATAATTAACAGGGTTCGTACGAAGTCGTCAAAACCTGGAAAAATTTTGGAAAATTTTAAATATTCCAGGCCTGGAAAAGTACTGGAAAACTCCATGAAGAGTCCAGATTTTTTCTCTTCTTGCGTACAAATATTCACGGAAACGAGACGTACGTACGTAGTTTATTCAAAACGGAAAACTAAATAAACTTTTTCAGGCAGCTTTGATTTCGAAGATTCAGATCGCATCTCCCACCAATTGATTTGTTTGTTTTGTTTTGTTTTGTTTGTTTATTTGTTTTGTAGTTTTTTTATGGCTACTGTTTTTTTTCCTTCCTCACTGGTAGCATAATAAGACGAAAGTAAATACGGAAAAGCGGTTTTTTTTTAAGAATTATTATTTTTTTTGAGAGCCCTTCAAAGCGATCATGATTGTAAAAATCGTTGAACTTTGATCATAAGTCCGGAATATTCCTTGAAAAGTCACGGAATTTCAGATGAAATTTCTCCAAGGCGAAACGGAGGCGAAACGGTGGTTTGCTTTAAGCAATGTTCGGTCAATTTTCATTATGATAGTACGATAGGAAGCACGCTGCGTCGAAATAATGTTGTCTAAGCAGGTTTAGATTCCAACTGGCAAACAATCGAATTGCGAAGCGTGGATCATCAATTATGCAGACTACTCAAGAGTCAAATTAAAGGATAAATGCTGTGACGTGCTGAATTCAAACGACGGAAGACGTATTTCAAATGTCTTATTTCAAATTCTTCAGTGAATGAAATTGGATCAGAGCGCCGTTGCTATTTCGAGCGATCCATTGAGGTTTAAATATAGACTTTGATTTATTCCGGCTTTATACATTTTTTTTAAGCTATATACACATGGCTTCAAAGGTTTTTGCCTTGAAGGTTTGCTATCGCAGTTGGCCTTGTCTCATAAACATAAACAGGACGAAAGCCAAATGAGCTCGAAACGTGTTAATAAATACGGATCCAAACCTATTTACGTTGCCTTTTGGACTTAGGTGTCAGACTGCCTGAATGTCGACCTTTGAAACCAAAGGCCGACGTCTTACCGCTGAGCCATACTGACTCGGACTATTAGTAAAAGGAAATGTCCTTATGCAGCATTTAGTACTGGCCGTGTCAGTATGGTTCAGTTTCGACTTCGACCTTTGGTTTCGAAGGTCGTCATACAAAATCCACCTTATCCTGATACTCAACGAAATTGCCGTCATCTGAGAAAATCCGACGTATCACTTACTTTTTTTGTGTACTTACACGTAAAAACACTCTTTTTATCAGAAAATTTTTTGGTCTGAACAGACACTATTACAGTAACTCGCGTATTAAACGTCCGTATGATGATAAAATCAATTCGTTTACTAGTTTATTTAATTTGCTTTATGTATGAAGCTTTTGGTTCATTTTGGCGCAGAAAAACCACGATTTAAGGGGATAAAACACTGATCTCTTTGAATGTAGGAAGCTTTTAGTAAATTTCTATCAGAAAAATTACGATCTGAAATGCATTAAGGTCAGAAATCGTGAATGGGGGCCTGTAACCAGGCAAGTTCACTATTTCTGACCTTCAAACATTTTAGGGGTGTGGGCCGTAGCATTGCCAGAACTGGTAGGCAATTTAACTGTATTTTCTGGACACCAGGCACTTAGCATGTAAGGATCATCAATTCCCCGCTCAGGCAGTCTGACATTTAGGTGCAAAAGGCAATGTAAATAGGTTTGCATCCGTATTTATTGACCTTGTTTCATAGTAGGTTGGTGTACCTAATTGATGCATGGAAAATAAACACGGATGCAAACCTGTTACTAGACTCATTTGGCTTTGTACAGAAAGCACGTTTTGGTAAGACGTCGAACAACGTTCTAACAATGTCTTTTTATTATTCAACGTTGTTTGTTTCAGTGTTTCAGCATTGTTATTTCCACAGCATTGTTGTACATACGAATGATATTACGAATGAGATTAAGCAGCATTGGCCCCGATTGGTACTTGGGTGGGTGACCTCCTGAGAATCCATTCCGGGTGTTGCAGACATAGGGCCTTAGGGCTTCGTCGGGCAGATGACCGGGTGCGGTTAACGCTCGCTAAAACCCTTTGAGATTACGATCTGCGGCCTTGCAGTGCTGAAAACATCGGTTCTCGTCAGTTCACCGAAGTTAAGCAGCATTGGCCCCGATTGGTACTTGGGTGGGCGACCTCCTGGGAATCCATTCTGGGTGCTGCAGACATAGGGCCTTAGGGCTTCGTCGGGCAGATTACCGGTGCGGTTAACGTTCGCTAAAACCCTTTGAGATTAAGATAGGCCTTAGGGCTTCGTCGAGCAGATGACCGGGTGCGGTTAACGCTCGCTAAAACCCTTTGAGGTTAAGATTAAGTTTAAGATTGAGTTCCGCTGGAACTTTCTCTAAATGGGAAAGAGAAGGCGGGCTGGACTGGTCATATAGAATGTAGTTTGTACTGGTTGATTTGGTAGATCTGGTTGGTTTGGTAAGTTGGTTGTGTATTAGTTGCACTGAGTTGTACTCCCTGTAGCAGAATCAGAGCGACGCGCGACGCTACGTCGCAGTACGGTTGGAAATGTTGCACTACGATTTATCCTGCACTTTTTTCTGTCTTAGTCTTCTTTTTGCGACAATCGCCAAAAATTGACCGATTTTGACGTTCAAATACCCCATTTTAACCTTTTTTTCGAGAGCTTTTGAATGATGCTATTGTCATGACGATAGATTTGGTCATTCTGAAGTTGTTTAGCTAAAACAACCTACAAAGGTCTCGACAAAAAGTTGTCGCAAGAAACTTGTTCATGAACCCAAGTGGGCCTAACTCAAAATTTTACACAATGCAAAATTCCATCTTCACACCCTTCCTGCCACCCGCAGACACCTGCCTCTTCCCCGCAGACCGTTTTTAGTTTGCAAAAAGTTTGTCGCAGACCGGTTGAAAATATTCTGCTTCTGGGGTTGTATTTTTGAGTTGGAAGGGGTGTGCAGCCGTGGGCCAGGGCATCTAATAAATCTTGAGATTAAGATGCAATGAAATTGCCAGAGCCACACCAAACATGCCATTCATATCGAAATATTACAATGACACAACACAACAATGAGATAATTGTTAGGTAGTAGGTTTTGGTATAATGCCCAACACTAGAGACAACACAGCAATAACGTACGACAGCACTCCCAGGGGACGAATGCTTTAATACCAGTGCTACGTGCCAGTACTTCTATGGTAATGCTTCAATGCCAATACTTGAATGCCAATGTTTCAGTGCCAATGCTTCAGTGCCAATGTGTCAGGGCCAATGCTTCAATGCCAACAAGTGAAGGTCTATGCCAACACGCCAATGCCAAAACCTCAGTGTCAATCGTTCAGTCAGTACATCAATGCCAATACTTCAGTGTCAATGCTTTACTGTCAGTGGCAGTACTTCATTGTCAACACTTCAGTGCAAATGCTTTAATGTCAATGCTCATTCTTCAATGCATTAGTTTAACTGGGTTTAAGCGCTACTTGTGCGTATACTTCTGAGAATTGTGACTATTAAGGACCATTTTTTGGCAGGGTGACGGGATTATTCATTTATTCCACTTCGTGTGAAGCTAATACTACGTTCCGGACCATCTTGTTTTACAATGTAGGTGGGAAAAACGATGAGGCCTCGAAGTTGTAAACGTCCCCTTTTTCCCGTTGTCGGTTAGCTGCTGAAAGCACTGATGAAACATAAATAATTTAGAAACGGCTAAGGAGCAGTTTTCCAACCTCACACAGATTGTCTCCTTTAGGTCGAAGTATTGTATTTGCGGACGGCATGATTGTTTTACGATTTAGAAAAGTTGTGTGGTTTCGGTTTTCATGCTGTGATTTCCGGTATTTGGTGAAAACTCAAACCAAAACCAAACCAAACTGAATGTTTTGTCCCAAATATGGCTTGTATTTTTTCAGACTACAATGGTATGTCTCCCCTTCGTACAAGTCTGATGCTTTTGTGTCGCATTGTTACTTTTTTCTCAAATGACTGCAACAGCCATATACTTTTAGCTGTAAAAGACATAAGCGTCCAGTGGGTGCCATAAGTCATCTTCATGATAGGATGGATAGTGATATTGTAGTTGAATTTCGTGGACGATGCACTAGCGTATCTTTATTTCTGGGGATGGCTTTAATTGTTTCGTTAAGAAAAATTCAATAATCGTTGGGCAGTTCTTTCTGTCAAACAATGGTGATTAGAATGGGAGGTTGGGTGTTCGAAACTAGTGTCTAGTGGGTGCCATAAGTCATCTAAATGAAAAGATGAACAGTGATATTGTAGTAAAAATTGATGAACGATGCAGTAGCGTGTCTCTATTTCGGGAGACGGCTTTAATTGTTTCTTCGAGAATAATTCAATAATCGTTGGGCAGTTCTGTGGTGTCGTCATAGAGGCATCACAAGGTAGCCATTTTAGTTCCTCACTGTTAACCTTCATAGCTGTAACTTCCTATACTGCCATAGATCAGGCCATGCGTTGTAACTATTTATGTGTCACATGACTCTGTAAGTTTATAAGAAGCCATGTTCTCAGCAATAAATGTCCTTAATGTGTTAACCTACAGCCGAGTAAGTTCTCTTCCTTGTTAGTAGCAATATGTAGTAGAACCCACAGATGTATGCTGCCAAGTACTAGTTCTACTTTAAATTTAAAACTAGCTTGATAGGCCTCTGAAAACCACAGAAAGTGCTCCTGATTTGTGGTAAGTTAGCAATTTTATTCATTTGGCAATGAATTTAGTGCTCAGAGAAACTATCAATTGAGCATAGTTCTTTCTAAAGTGTACTTGGGAATTAGAACTTGTGTGTGGTATTTGATGAAATTAGTAAAAATCAATACCTTATTAACTAGAACCGGAGGAAGCAATTAGGTTTGTGATAGTTAATTTTTAAAAGGGTTGTATCCCGGTGCGACGCGCTGGCGTGTCACACAATCCGATACTATAACATTGAAGCCATGATAAAAATACAATCTAATTAACTCTAGCAAACTTGATAGTTCTGTGCTTCTATCCGGGCTGGTTGTGCCGGTGTTCATTTTTCACTGTAGCGTTTATAAAACGGATGAAATTTGGTCTGTGCTATAAGTTTAGGCCTATGGTGGTGTTTGTAAAACGTTTGGGAAATGTATAACTTTAAAAGCCTAGTCAATTTGAATTTATTAGTGTAAATGCTGTAGGTAGTTGTACATTTAAAAACTAGGTAGGCTACAAGTTTGTTTCTGTGGTTTAGTTGTTATTGGTAAAAAGCAAAAGTAGTCTCGAGTTGCTTCTAGTTAACGCAAGTTAATAGAATTGTAATTGCATTATTACGTTAATTTAATTTTCAGGGTAGGCTGTTATGCCTAAGACGGATTTAAAAGCCGTAGAAACTGAAGGAAAGCCTTCAGCTAGTGTGGACAATTTACTCATACCGTTTAACGCTGTTGAGAGTACAGTCGCTAGCGCTAGTGAGAGCGCTAGTGTAAATTCTAGTCTAAATTTAAATTTAAACGTTAATTCGAGATCAGATACCGATTCAAACATGGCATCCAAGTCCGCAGCTTTGTATTCGGAATTTGATGCTGATAATGATACTTGGGAAAAGTATGCCAACAGAATTAGCTACTATTTTAAAGCTAAGAAAATTCCTGCAACTGAACAAATTGATTTTTTAATGGCCTCTGTGGGTCGTAAGATGTTTGACAGGATTTTAAACATAATTTCACCAGCGTTGCCTGAATCATTTACGTAGGCTGATTTAATCAAAGCCATTCTTGATGATGTGGAACCTTTACCATCAGTAGTTTCAGAACGAGTCAAATTTTTCTGAAGATCTCAGAAACCAGAAGAGAGTATAAGCGAGTATATTTCTGCTTTAAAGCTCCTTACAAAATATTGCGATTTGGATAAGATTGCAGAAATCAATAACGAAATGATTAGGGACCGTCTGGTCGGCAGGGTACGCTCAGAACGAATTCGGCGCGAGATGCTTAAACAAACTTTAGATCTTAAAGCAACAACCTCGTTAGCGTTATCGCTGAAGTCGGTCGAGCATGACCAAGCTGAAATGCGTGTTACAAATAAGTCAGTAAATTATGTGGCTCAAAGAACTAAAAATGCCGATTTTAGACATAAATCTTCCAAGGATTTAATATGCTTCTGTTGCGGAAAATCCGGACACGTAAAAACACGCTGTAAATATAAAGATACACCTGTGACCGCTGTCACACAGCCGGACATTTAAAGGCAGCCTGTCACAAAAATAGTAGCAGTTCCAAACCATTTAAAGCTACTGAACACTCTAAAAATAGCAAGAGTTCAAGTTTTAAGGCTAAGCCAAAAACAAACAGAAGTACAGTTACCGTAAAAAAGTTCATACTGTAGTCCGTGAATCAGAAAGTGAATTCAAACTGAAGCTAGTAATTCGGAAGTGTGGTCAGGTAGTGAGTATGAGTCGGAGGATGATTGCTGGATTAACAACAACACTGTTGGCATAAGTGAGGCTGCGGACCAAATTTCAATTCCCCAGGCAACAAATAAAATCATATTTGTCGTGAATTCCATACATAATGGGTTTTGCCAGTCCGCCTCAACGGAATTGAGCTTCACATGGAACTCGATTTCGGAGCTGACACTTCAATTATCCCTATGGAATGGCATAGGAAATACTTTTCAAATTGTCCTTTGAAATTAAGTCCATATTCCATTCATTCCTACACCGAAGGAATAGGAAAGACGATATACACAGTTAGCCTTTCAGTCAAAATTAGGGGACAAGTAGAAAACTTGGAGGCCTAAGTTTCTACCAAGTATAAACCAGCTTTACTGGGCAAAGATTGGCTCTCAATCTTTAGGGTTGACTATAATCCCTTTTAAGATTTGCAAACAAAAGTGAAACGTGTCAAGAGTGTTAACGCCAAAATTTCAACTGTTGACACTAACGAAATAGTTAATGGGGTTCCTGACTTTTCAGTCCTGGCATGGGAAAGTTTAAAGGGTATAAGGCTAAAATCCAACTTAAACAGGATGCTAAACATGTGTATTGTCGTGTCAGACCTGTTCCTTTGGCATTCAAGGAAAAGGTTAACCAGGAAATTAGACGACTGGTTAGCCTAAACATCCTGGAACCTGTGGAAACCTCAAAATGGTCGACCCCGATCGTGATCGTCCATAAAGCTAAAGGCGACATTAGAATTTTCGGGGATTAACAAAACAACAGTAAATCCACAATTGGAGGTGGACCATTATCCGGTTCCCATGGCTGCAGAACTTTTCAGCGAATTAGCTGGGAGTGACACTTTCAGCTTAATCGATCTTAAGGATGCCTTCTAGCAAATAGGAAAATTGGAAATTAAGCCAACAGCGAAAATCGTACACAAGAAATAACGTAGTTCAGTAAGCCACCTTTATGCACTTACGTTTCGTCGGAGTGGCATGACCTGGATTCGAACCGGCTACCCAGTTCGCCCCCAGATCACTTGCATAGCGCCTTAGTCGCTATGGCCACATCCTCAACTGGCATAAAGATAACTCAC
>JAHWFP010132226.1:0-15253 GCA_023313725.1 Lithobius niger | reverse complement strand
CCCCACCCCTGCCCGGCTTGTTAGCTGCGTGCCGAGTGAATGCCCGGGTAGAAACTTAGACCTGGCGCCGCCCCTGCGCCATCTTGAATTCCGGGCCTCGGAAGAGAAATTAAATTTGATACCGGGCAGATTCGAATTCAGCATGCTCAAGTTACGTTAAAACTGCCCGGTTCCCAAATGTCTTACCATTTGCCGTTGAAAGTTATTTTTTGGGCTGCTTCTTCATGTGCAGCATAAGGGCTTAGAAATTTAGCGGCTGATCACACTACTAAATTCATCTCGCGACGGGTGCACATTGATCAAGGCTGAGTGGACAGCCAGCCCGTGTCAGCTCGTTTCAGATTTCACATTAAAAAATTCATAGCGGCCGTGTTTAATCCATCTGCAGTCCTTGTGCCACAACAAAAGTATTGCATAGGGTAGCAGATGGGGAAGAAAAGCTATTTTGTGCTAGTGGAAGGATAATATACCAGAATTATCCACTGGCCCATTTCAGCGTGGCGGCCATGCTGACCCAGAAACATGCGGCCATCGCACACTAACCCTAGTTGAATTTAGTAATGCGAACTGATGAATGCGTGCCGAACATGAGACGAATTTAGTTGTGTGAAATCAATATTGGTAATGTTTATGACTATCATTTAAACCTAACTCTTTCGTTCAGTCATAGCATAGTTGGTAACATTCTGGCTTACAGGTCTTTGTTTCAAAACTCCTCAGGATGAAAAGTAAATTAAACAATCTAATCAATTTCGATTAAGTAAATAGTTAAGGCCATCCCCATCGAAGTAGCATTCTGAATAGAATAGAATAGACGTTGTCGGCCAGTAAGCTTACAGTTTTATGAATGCCCGAGCGCCAGATGTTAAGTGGAAGGAACCACCATCGTGTCAGTTTTTTTTTGCCGTAGGAGGAAGGAAACCCTCATACAACGAGCGGGAAACAGCCGGAGAAAAACCAGTACATATACACTTCCCATCACCAGGAACGAACCCGGGTCTTTAAGAAGCCAGAGATGTACAGCTGGGACCAAGACGCCTATCAAATCTGAAGCCCCAGTGCTCACAGCTACCCGTTAAAGGGAGAAGATAGTCTGTTGCAAGACTGCAAAGTATCACTACTGGGTGATTTTTCCAGGGTGTCCAGGAAATATTTCAATGTTTCAAAATTATCCTGAAATCTTTCTGGAAAAATTTTGGTAACCTATAACGGGTCACCTACATACTCATCCTAACCCACTCCTACCCACTCCCCCTAGTCTATAAAGAGTAAAGACATTACGTTTATAAACTGCAATTTTTTTTCATATCACAATTTTTATTTCTTCAGTTAATTTCTGCAAACAGTAACTTGACGAGCAATTTTGTGGATAACAATATGTAGCACAACTTCGGCGCAAATTTTTCAGTTTTGGGAAAACGTATTTATTTTACAATGACAAAAAAAAATGTAATCTGCTGTACAGTCCACAGCACTTACTGAGGAAGCATGACAGCACCCAAAGCTGAGATGAATTAAGGAATAATATTTCCATGTCAATACATGCCTTCCTGGCTAGGTTAACTCCCAAAGTCCACAGGTAGGGCTGGCCTGTTAGGCAAACGAAGCCAGTGCCGCGTGACTTATGATGTTACATTTAATCACCTCATAATACTGCAACGCATAACGAGATAGCAACCAATATATTTTTTTAATGCCACTTACAAAACAGACTAGAAAACGTAGCCAACAGTTGACAAAAATACAAAAAATAATATGAGAGCTCCATCAATTTTATTGATCGAGCTAGTCGTTACATAGTGAAGCCAATTTTAGGTTTCTCGAACAGTTCATCATTATGTTATAAATAACCCTTGTTCAAAGTGTTTCATTTGGACAAGCTGTTGAGGAAGACTTCAGATGAAAAGTTTCCCAGGCTATTAACTCACGTGGGAGTGCAATTAAGAATTTATAATGTTTCTTTTAGTGTCCCTGTTCACTTAAAGGCATTTATGATGTTTTCTTAAAATTTCCGTGGATATTTTCTCATGTGAACGCTCAACAAAGAGTTGATTTCTTTTCAGTGTCCCAGGCAATTGTCTTGTGTGGGAGCTAAATGTTCGGGTTTAATCCCCAAACTGATCTCCAACTGTTGACATCATTCCATTACTCTCTCTTTTACCATGACCTTCGGATAAATTTCCGATTCCTTCAGTACTATTACTACGTTTGTAGTACACAATTTTTTCGGAGTGTGTAGAGAGTCATAACCAATAGGACCCACTGACGGGGCCAGAAAAAATACCACTCGAAGATCACATGGCAAAACGATGATTTTAATTTTCCGCACTTGCCAACAGCTTTGCGTCTTAGTCGCAAAATAGTAAAACACTAAATAAAACACAGGAAGTAAGAAACCCAACTATATCCAGATAAATGCAGTGTCGCTGTATCCAATATAGTGATGCTGAGATAAACCTGTTGGCTAGTGCCGAATATTAAAATCGTGTTTGGCCGTGTGACCTTCGAGTGGTTTTTTCCCCGGCCCAATCAGTGGGTCCTATTGGTTACTATGTCTGGTTCCGGGCTGTCAAACCACATTGAATACAAAAAACATTGTATAAAACCCACGAACAAGATGGGTTCTGCACGAATTTGAAAATGCCCAGTAGCCCAAAATCGGAATTCCTGCACAACTCCAAGCCAAGAACGATCTTGCATTCCTGCGTTCTCAGAAGGACCAGCCAAATGGTGATTAAAATGTGTTACTCTAAATCACCTTATGCACCGCCTTCTTGAATAATCTCTAGTAAGTCATCAGCAAGCTTCTTGACTTTTTCTTGTGATTCACATGGTTCGATGAGGTAGTTGGGGATGCCTTCAACTCCCACCTGGGCACCACATACTGCACCAGCCATGCAGCCGATGGTATCAGTATCCCCGCCAAGGGAAATGGCATACTGTATTGTGCGCTCATACTGGTTTGGGGCCTAAAATACGGAGAAACTCATTTCAGTTTGAAACAAAGGTAAAGACGAAAAAAATTCACAAACATCTCTTTCAAATGGGTTAAAACAGACTGTTTTTTTGCCTTATTACAGACCCATACAGGGATCATGGCCTTAATAGATACATATCTCTACTGGCTCGGACTGGCCATAGTGTCACAAGCGCCCTTAGGCTGTCACGTGTTTGGTGCCCCTTGGGTCCTTCCCCTCATCCCCAACAAAAAAAACATATTCACCTATTGCGGATGGGTTCCTACTGTTTACCAGTTCTTTCAGTCACACAAACCCTCTCTCTCCATTCGATTCAGTAGTGTTTTCAACCCCCTTACGTGCCTCCACCCAGGGAAAAAATTTCTATTAAATCTATGAAAATCGACCCAAAAAAAGGATGTTTTGAACTACAAGTGATTTAAAGGATGTAATCGAAAGTCAGAAATTGCAGTAGAATACTGAAAGAAATAAGAGGTTGGCGACAAACCCTGCTTCGAAAGCTTACAGCGCTGCCCCAGAACCTCATAGCCAAGGTTAGAGGAGCCGTCACTTAATCAGACGTTCAAGTAAATTTCTAGAAAAAGACGCCGTTTTTCCAAATGACACAGGTGCCCTTTCCTAGCCAGTCCGACTCTGTATCTCTGTTTGCTTTAGCTAGCAAATACGAAGGCTTAAACATTTCAGATGATTCACTGTACCTACTAGAATGGAGCCAGCTAAAGTGAACCCAACTGTATCCCAGCTAAAAATGATTGAGATACCTTCTGTGACCTATAGGTTGTGACGTCGTGATGAGCACGGCTGTAGGAGATGGTACAGCCGATCCAGAAAGGCCGCACCACTTTTCCAGAAAAAATAAGTATTTCTTTGGCTGGAAGTATTGCCTTACATAACTTCTTCAGCATAATTACCACTTATGTATGCTTAAGAATTTATATGCTCCAGAAGCTAGACATGACACTGTAGTACCAGAAATTGCTTCAGCTTCCAGGGCTCCACTCCTCAACCTACTGGGAAGCTTACAGTGCTCCCCCGGTAGCCCCATCTGATTGGATGAAGCTTCTTCTAGCCAACCATGTCACTTCCTATGGCCCTGGTGATGAGCACTCAAGTTTTAAGTTGTTTGTAGATGTACGCACGGTAATAAAGGGTGATAATAAGTGGGATGGTGTTTACATATTCCAACCAAAAAATCTCCCACATCACCCATTATTACACAAGCAAATTACAAGCAACCTCAGGGACGACACTAGAATCACTTAGCAATGGGGCAGCAATTTTAGTCGGGGAAGGGGGAGGGGGCAAACCAAACAAATCTAGTTCCGTGTCTGCCCCCTCTAAAAAAAAATATTAAAAATAGCACTCTTGCAATTGACTTTCTCATACCCAACATTCTGAAATTTTTCCTACCCCATTTTTTGTAGGAATGTTTAAATCAAGCTGAAAATAAAACTTTCTGAAAATACAACTCTACAGTCACAACGCTATACTAAGGTTGTCAGCAACAGAGATGAGTTAAGTGTAATGTTAGGTTTTATGAATTTCTGACCTATTGAGGAGACCAAGTCCTTTCTGTCGCCGTGACTGAAACTAACAGTTTTCTTGATTTTAATCTAATGGCTGGGGGGGGGGGGGGGGGCAACAAATTGTTGATGCCCTGTAGCATCGTCCCTGAAGCAAATTAAGAACAAATTACAATTGCAGTTACCAATCCCAAGTTAGTAAATGACATAAGCTGTGTACAACATGAGTTTTTTTTTGCCATGTAGTATACACCGGACATGGGTCCTCGTAATCACAACTGAAACATGCATAATTGCCCTTTTATCTTTTTGTGTAACTTTTTTTGCATCTTTCAAAAAAGAAGGGTAGGGGAACCTAAAGTTCAAAAGGAAGGGGAGAGGAACCTATCTGCAAAAAAGGCCATAGAGCAACATTTTCGGTTGAAGAAGTCGCATGCACTATTTGTCTGACCGCTGAATTCATAGCTCTAAAAAGAATAGGTGTAGGAAAACAAGTAACAATCACCAATCCGTACTGAGCTTGGACCCATTGAATCAGTATGGAATCTTCAAATCAGTATTGCAAATCTTGAATAGCCTCTAATTTACAGTAGTTTTTACTTACAATTTAATCTACTGAGAAGGCATAAAATAAATATGTGGGTTGGGGGGGGGGGGGTAGTCTCCCAAGTGCCCTAGTGAGTGTGTGCCCCTGGAAACCGGTTATGTAGGCACACATCGTACAGACTTCAAAACATAGAAATAGAAAAGGCACAAGAAGCACCCACCCACCCACACACCCACCCAAACAAACATTAGCAATCAACGAACAGGCACATCAAAACGAGATTGGAAGATATTAAGAGATGGGGGCACAAGCAACATGAGAGGGAAGGGCATTCCAGGCAATGACAACCCTTTTCAACAACATAATTGCCCTTGAACAACTACGCCATAAACAACAACACTGCAAAGGAAAATATTACATAACCACAACATACCTCTATTTCTGGAATGGGGTGCTGTCCTCTAAGAAAGGCGTAAATGGCTATTGGAACCGACTTCAACGCTAATATGTCGTTTCCTGAAAAGACAAGGCCAACTATTTTAGACATTTCATCAGAGGACATTTCGTGATTTCTTCTACTGGAGTCCGATAACAAATTACCGTGAATCTTCTACAAACAATCCTTGCAAAGCCATGGCCCACCCTCTAGTAACTAGGTTATTTCATGATTTCTGACCTTAAAGCATTTTAGATCGTAATTTTCTCCTAGAAATTGACTAAAAGCTTCATACACTCAAGGGAAATCAATGTTTCATCCCTTTAAATCGTGATTTTCCTACACCAAAATTAACTGAAAGCAATTTGCACTATCACTTCCTGACAATTTGCACTATCACTGAACACTGAATTGCCATTCACTATTCAGAAGCACCATACCCCTGAAGCCCTTCACAATCCATTCAAAGGTTTTGTGAGATCATCCGCAAGCACCTCATTTAAATGGTTGGGCAGTACTATAACACTTATTCCGATTTCAAGGCGTTCCTTGATACGATGCCGCTTGATGTCAATGTGGTTGCTTCCTGTACTAACCTTCTCGTTCAACGAACTTTAGTGATTTACAACCTTTATACAGTATGATACTTCATAGTGTTAGGTTAAGAACTACGCCAAGTTTATTTACAAAATGGAGTACGCTACATTGGGTAACACTAAAAGGCGCTATTGCGCAAAACGAAACATAAGCATCTAAACATAAACGAAGTAAAACAAAATGCAAGCTAACATTTGCCCCTTGCTTCGGGCTACAGAAGCAAAACAATTTTGCAATTCTGTTACTCGCTGAACATTACATAGTCCTTGAAACGAGCAGATGGTTTTGTCGCTCTTCGTGCACCTTGTCTAGTTACAGGCGGTTCATTGTTTAACTGTTCATCTCTTGGTGAGCCGTCAGTTGATTCTGTCTCGTACATGTCGTCATTGCTTCTGTCTTCTTCCTCAGGCTCCAAGTCTGTGCTTTGCTCATCACTGGATTCGGAACTGCTGTCAGTAAATATCTGATCCACAGCATCACCGGTGCGTTCCTGGTATGGCCGTAATGCCTGTACGTGCACCACCTTGGTGATAGCTGCATCGTTGACATCTTCTATCTGGTAGCAGACTGCCCCGACTGGCCGAATTATCCGATACGGTCCTTTGTAGCGAGCCGATAATTTGTGATCACTCACCTTTGGCCAGTCGTACACCACCAGATCACCAATTTCAAACTCGGTGTCAAGACGGTTCCGATCATAGCGTTGTTTGCTTTTGTTGTGCGCTTCCTCAATGTTGGCTGTTGCTTTTCCTCTTATTTGAGCGAGCAAGTCCAATTGGTCTATGCGTTCAGTGTCGTCATCGATTGATCCTAAGTGAAGTTGACGTGGCAAGCGCGGCACATAACCATGCAAGAGATAAAATGGGGAGTACTTCGTGGTGCTCTGTTGTGCCGTGTTTAATGCGAGTATGATGTTTGGAAGCTGCACATTCCAGCTAGCAGGGTTTTCCATTACTTCTTTCTTTAGCGAAGCCACAATCGTGGCATTTGCCCTTTCGACGAGGCCATTTGCTTGTGGTGTATATGGAGGCGTTAGGGCGTGCGTTATGCCATACTTCCTCATTGCTCGTTTTGTTTGTGTGGCAATGAATGCCGGTCCATTGTCAGAAATATATAGAGCTGGTGGACCATATCGAAAGATTATGTCATCTTCCAAGGAATCGACGACTGTCGCAGCGGTAATGTTCGGTGTTGCACGTGCAACAATGTATCTTGTTGCGTGGTCAATGATCACAATTAAGTTCTTGTTGCCAGCACTAGTGATTGGCAGTGAAACAACATGGTCTGCCGAAACGACTTCCCATGGTGTATGAGGTATCGGCCGATGACCAAGTAAACCATTTGCTTGAACCGTTCGCCTGTTCACCATCTGGCACTCGTGGCAGCTTTGTACATAGTCCCTGACGTCACTAGGTAGTTTCTTCCACCAATAATTTGCTCTGATGGGATGCATCGTTTTCTGTACGTCTAAATGAGCCGCTTCATCGTGACATAAGTGAAGGACTGCAGCTCGCAGGTTGTCGGGGACTACTATTGAAGCTTGTGGTGTTCCTTCGTTGTTATTTACGTGGAGTAGGATGCCATCTTCTACTTTGAATGCTCTGCGAACCTGCTGAAGATGATTTGTCGTTGGATCAAGTTCCAGCTTGCGATTTATTTGTTGGCAAAACATGTCAGTTTGTTGAGCATTAGCGATTTGGTCGTCTGAAGATCTGTTGATGATGACGCACGTCTTGTTTGTGTCTGGCTCAGGATACCTCGACAAATGATCCGCCACAACGTTATCTTTTCCCGGGCGATGTTCGACTGTAAATTGAAATGGCGCTAACTCGACTACATATCTTGCAAATTTGCGATTTAATTTTGATTTGGCAATGATATAGGCAGTGGTGAAATTGTCGGTAATAAGAGTGAATACGTGTCCGTGAAGATACAGACGGAACTTTTCTGCTACAGCCCAGTATACTGCAGCACACTCAAGTTCATTGCTGTGGTATCGTGTCTCGGAATCCTTTAAAGATCTGCTCGCGTACTGAATGGCTACACGCTTCTTGTCATGGTCTTGCGAGAGCCAGGCTCCTAGCCCATTGTAAGATGCATCCGTCTCGACATAGGTTGGTGCCCCTTGTCTGAAGTAGGCTAGTATTGGAGGCGTTGTTACCAATGTTTTGAGAAGTTCAAAGGCTTCAGTTTGTTTCTCATTTAAGTCGATCTTCGTATTCTTCAGTGTCCAGTATTCTCCTGGAGATTTATTTCTCTTGGTTCCTTTTGTTAGCTCAGTTAAGGCCTTGGACTTGGCGGCTAGATTTGGTATATGATCCCGAAAGTGGTTCACAAAACCAAGAAAACTACACAGTTCGTGTAATGTTTTTGGCGGTCTGTAACGGCTTATAACTGCAGTTCGTGTAGGATCCGGCAGGATTCCCTCGGGTGAAAGAACTCGTCCAAATAGTGATATAGTTGAGGCCGCAAAGACACATTTTGAGCGACTCAACTTGAATTTCATTTTACTTGTTGCGTCAAAAACTTGACGAATCTTCTCAATGTGCTCATCGAACGTATCTGAACCAAAGGATATATCGTCGATGTATGTGGAAACTCCTATCCCTATTAGGTGAGCGTAGCCCAACTTGATTGCACAGGTCATTGTAGCCGGGCCTATGGCAATCCCAAAAGGTAATCTCGTAAATTCGTAATGGCCGTCTGGAGTTACAAAGGCCGTCTTGTAGATGTCTTCTTCTACAATTGGAATCGTGTTGAATGCTTTAGAAACATCCGCTTTAAACTTGTACTTTTTCAATGCAACTCGGTGTATCACGTCCTCCATGTTGTCAAGAGGCTGCGGATCAGGTACAAGGAGTGGGTTGATGGTTCTGGCGTAATCAATTATGACTCGTCGTGGTGTGGTGTCGTGGAATGGTTGATCCACTACGAAACAAGGTGCTGCGTAGGCTGACTTTGATGGTCGGCATATACCTTGTTCTTCCCAAAGTTTTATTTGCGCCATGATAGCAAGACGATCTTCTTCTGAAACACGATAGGGTTTACACTGTACTGGCGTGTCGTCTTCAATGTGATTTTAGCCTTTAGTACAGGGCATTCGCCAACTTGCTCCGCTGGTGTAGCAAAAATATCTTCATACTCCAGCTCGAGCTCGTCCAATTTTGCTTGTTGCTCAGTCGTTAAAAATGTATCGTCCATCAAGACGGGCGACTCGGGAATCGTAAGCTGGGGAGCATGCAAAGATTTTTCTTCCTGGCACATTGGGTCAGAAGACTCCTCTGCAGGCATCGAATTTGTGGAAATATCTTCATTTGGCTTGTTCTCGACACTTTGTATGACAATCTTTTGTTGAGTTAGGCTCTCTTCAGCGTTGGTAAGGGCCGTCTGTGGTGATGGTGATACGGTAATCGTTTTTGTGATTTGTGGTTCTTTTTGCGAGAACTGTACTGGTAGAGAGGCTTTCAGACTTGTTTCATTTACATGAATGAATGGTTCAGTTTCCCATCGCGGTTGCACAATACAGTTTACACTTGGTTTACCAGCTTGAATGCATTTATGCTCTTGCATTGTACTTGGCGTTGATATGCAAAAATCACCATTTGCTTGGAATACATACCGTGCCTGAACCGCAACTCTCCAGTCGTTTCCTAAAATCATCACGAAAGGCAATTTTTCACACACTACTACTTTCGACATAATGTAGTCAATTTCACCCACTTGAATGCGTAGAGTAACCCAACCGTTAGGTGTATACTGTCCACCTAGTATAGTTAAAGGCGGGTCTTGCCATGGGTGTAACCCAACGTCCGATGGTACATAACACTTGCGAGTTAGCGTTAGGTCCGATCCTGTGTCAACCAAAGAATCCACAATTAATGTTCCATTTATGGTTGCGGAAACTATTGGTGGTTTTCCAGGTTGTGTGAAAATGCAGTTACTTGTCGACATTTGTTTTGGTGGTGTTGCAGACTGTGGCCTCGACTTACTTTTTGCTCCACTTACTGCTGCAGTTTGGGGAGCAGATACAGTGTCTGCTGATGTTTGCGAATGCGTGTTGGGATATTTCGATTTCGTACCCTCGCGTGGTGGTAGCTTGCAGTCGTAGGAAACGTGACCTTTTTCGAAACATCGTAAACAAGTTTGGTCTTCTGGTTTGTCCTTCAGTGGATTATATTTGTGTATCGTCGTTTTGTGATTTGGTTTAGTGACCGAGTCAATGTTTCTATCCGAACTTTGAGACGTTTTGTGTGACTGTATTGAACGGTCTTCACGTTGTTTTTCTTTTGGAGTTAGCTGTCGCCTTTGGTCTAACGCAGCAGCTTTGTCGATGAGGTCACCAATGTTTTTGTATTCATGAGTGGCTAGCGAGTTCCCCCATGTGTTGTCGCCAATACCTTGAACTATGAGGTCCACTCTTTCGCGAAGCTGCAATGGATGTGGGGATTTTTCTAATAATGCGTCTTTGGCGTAGATGTAATTAACAAGTGACTCGTCGTCACGTAACACACGTTGCCCATTTATGCGAATAAATTCGGTAATGGATATTTTGCGTTTAAATCGCTCAAGAAATTCTTTGCTCCATTCATCTAAAGTGTCACATTTTTTCCCGGTAGTTTTGTTCCAGTTAAGAGCAGCACCACCAAGTCGAGTCTGTGCATTAATTAATGTGAGAATCTGACCAATGAGCAAGAGCAGCAACACGTTTCACTTCTTTAAACCAATCTGAGGCATTATCTAAAGGTTCCCCAGAAAAGGTAGAAATTGCCTTAGCAGAATCAGCAGTCGTATGTACTTGAAAGGCAGGCTGTGCTGTGGCTCTTTCAAGCAGTTTTTGTTGCGTTTCTGATTGTTGTTGTTGCGTTTTTGTTGTTTGTTTGTTTGTTTGTTTGTTTGTTGTTGTTGCGTTTCTGGTTGAATGGGTGGCGTTTGTTGTAATTGTTGTATTGATGCAACAGTAAGGGCATCAATTTTCGCTTTTAACAATGCAACTTCGTTTTGCATATTTGTGTTTTGTTGCACACTTTGATCCCTTTTTGCACGTGCGTCTATTAACATGCCTTGTAGGTCATGACGATTACGATATTCATTATCAGTAGCCAATTTTTCCACTGCTTCATCTTTACTGTCAGGAAACGGAATATTTCTTAATTTTAACTCTTCACAAATTTCATTCATTGAAAGTTCAAGTAAAGTTTCACGTGTGATTGAATTTCGTGGTTCGGCCATGGTAAATTTCCGTTAAAAAACGTTATTATGCACTGTCCTTGTGTTTACTCACGTTCAGCCTTTATCGGGAACACAATGTTATTTGTTGCTCACGGCGTTGCCTCGGATGGCCTGCGCTAGTGCTTCGTTGCTCATGTGTTTGTCGATCGCGCGGCTGGCATAAACAACGATCAAAGTCAGCACCTAATGTCCGTTTTCATTCCCAAAACTTACGTTGGTTGAATTTCATGCTCGTTTGTGGTGTACGACCACATGAAATTAGTCTTTCTGAATTTTGAATGCGAGTGGTAGCGGTTCGCGTGTTCACGACGCCATGTTAGGTTAAGAACTACGCTAAGTTTATTTACAAAATGGAGTACGCTACATTGGGTAACACTAAAAGGCGCAAAACGAAACATACGCATCTAAACATAAACGAAGTAACACAAAATGCAAGCTAACAATAGTAAGGGATTGGACATTTAGAAGTTGTTGCATGGCCTACTTACATGGCTTTACTTACATGTGCATACTTCACGAAACTACACACGATGAACTGACTGATAAGTAACATTGTTTTGTCCAATCCTTAATGCTGAGAAACATAAGGTTGTAACTCGGAAAAGAAAAGGTTCCATCCACTTGCTGAAAATTGCAGCAGCTGCCAACAAATCCCATAAATTTCGCAATTTTAGCCCTAAGAAATCCGCTCTCACAGCACTGGCTTGACTAAAGAGTAAAGAGGCCATTATTTTTTCTTATCTACAGTGCCCCGTGCAACTAGCTAAACGAACGGCTCCAGATGAGAGTTCTGCAGCGAATATGGTGTTATTGCTTCTGTTCTATAGGGCGAAATGCTATCCGTCGCCCAGCAGCCATGCTGCGAGCGGACATCTCGGTGAAGGTAAAACAATGGCGTCTTTACTACAGCTCATGCTGTGATGGTGGGTTTTTTTTTAGGCCTAAAAGAGCGCGATTTTTGGGGGATTTGTTGGCAGCTGCTGCAATGGAATCTTTTGTTGGTAAATCAGAAAAGAGAAGATTCCACTGGCTGAAAATTGCAGCAGCTGCCAACAAATCTAAAAAAAAATTGCACATTTTTAGGCCTTAAAAATGCACTCTTGTCGCATTGGCTTAACTAATGATGCCACTGTTTTAATTTTTGGCGTGGTCTCCAGGACATCATAAACAAATTCCAGGTTTGGAAGCTGCTCTTGTCACGCGATGGGGCAGAAATGTCACATTACTCATTCCTGATGAAACCTTAGTAAGAGCTCCCGATAATATTCATTTCTGCAACTCACCTAGTTCCTCTACGACTTCTTTGATAGCCGGTGGTTCACGTCGGGCCAATAAAGCTTTCATTTTCTTAAGTGCGTCACAGTAGGGAAGTTGAGGTTTTCTAAGTAACAATAAAATAAATCAAATCAACTATTGGACATTATTGGAAGTGCACAACAGGCTCTCCCTAGTGGATGGGCAGAGAGGATACCTCACACAAGGGGGTTGAAGATATTTCTTTAATATTAGAGAATATCTCCCCCCCCCCCCCATTTATTTATAAATTTAAACATTTTTTTTAACAACCATTAAAACTGCCAAGTACGGTACAATCAACAATGAAGCAACAAACTTCAGAATTGCCATTTTCTTCTCCCTGAGAAGGTTTCAGTCTCTCAAAGGAGTGATATGTTAACTGACCAAAACATTCGCCCAGTACATCCCACTTACTAAACACATAATGTCAGGAACAAACGGAAAACTAAGGGTAGCATTTCCATAACTGCCACTGCTGAGTCAGGAGCATCTACCATGGTACACGACTCAGTCAGCCTGTATGGGACTGTTAGTGATGCTCCTGATAATATGACTGAAAAACGAAACGGATTTTTTCCTTAGCCTTACCTTGGAAACCAGTTGAATATTGAATTGAACCATCCTTGCTTTGAATTGAGTCCTTGAGACCTAAATTTAAAGATTGAATAATAAAAATTATAATGTTAAAAGCACTGTGTCAGTATTGTAATAGTGAAAACCCAATCATGACCAAGGCTGCCCAGAGGTCCGATGCAACCTGCGGTTCCAAACTTTCTGTGGGCCCCGTTACACGTTTCTGTGGACAACTACGCTTAGGGCCCATGGGCAAGCCTGAGGATGTTTTTTCGTTGCTTTTTGTTGTTTTCAGTGCTGTATTTAGAGAGCCAGCACTTAGAGGACTATAGCTCAGTGTAGCAAAATCAAACGAGGAGCAACAAATATGGGTAAAAAAGCAATAACGAAAAAATGAAAGGTCCTCAAATTTATTTGGGAAAAGCGACGTGAAAACATGGGGACGGTAGCAAAATCTGTGGTAGCCCCAAGGTGACCCAAAATGGAAATTTGTCTCTGGTGGCTTGTTCGTTTGAATCTCCGTCTTCATTCATATCGGTTAGTAGTACCAGGGAATAGGGCCCTGCCAGTAGGGCCCCACACAGCGCCCCTTAAGCCAGGGCCTTTGTGCATCTGAACACGCTGAATGCTCTTTTTGCAGTTTTAGTTTTAGCCTGAGCTGGAGGGCTGACCCCCCCCCCAGAATCATGGGCCTGGGGACAGAAGCCACACTTGTGCCCCCCCCCAAAAAAAATCTGGTCATCTGTGACTAATATGTTATGAATTTCTTCTATAAGTCAAAAAAAGATAATGTCAAACAGCTTGGTGTACGGGATGTAATCTACGTCGCTATATGGAAAGGGACGCAAGACTTTGCCCTGCCCTTCGCCTTAATCTAAACACATGCTAGTGTGTCGCGCCAAGTTAGGCAACAAACATCACAACAAACATCACATCAATTCAATTGTCGAGGTTGTAAACCATTGTAGCGCGACACTATAGCGTCAGTGTCTAACATCATGAAGCATAGTTGAGCACATTTCAGCTACTTGAGGAAAAATAATAATGCGGTACAAAAGATTAAATTGTGTTGAATCGAGAGTATGACCCACCTGATAAAAATTAACTCGTGTGGGAATGCCAGCTAAGCTGCTTTCAATGCAAAATCTGACCCTCAATAACGGTGTAAATGTGTTACTACTAGCTAGCTAATTCGCTCATCCCCATGTTAAATCCCATAAAGTGATTATTCATCGATACTGAGATAACGGGAAGGCTTCCAGCTATGAAATTGGACGAATGGGTGAAGTACAATACGAACTGCGTACCTTTTATGGTTTGGAGCCTGGGGGCATAACGGGGATGGTGTGGGAGGGTGCGTAAGTACGAAAATATTGTTATAACCATTGTTGGTATTGTCGGCATCGTCTCTCATTGGACGGCCAAAGTTGCACTAGAGTATCACGATAAATCTAAACAATGTTGCAAAGAAATTGTGTTCACGTCCAATTCACGAAAATAAACCATCTGTAAAAACAAAGCAAAATAAACAAAGCCAAAAACTGGTAAAGAAGCCACAAAGTTGAGAGTGGTTCGGCCCTTCAAAGGAGTGATATCAACACACCAAAACTAACTAAATAAAACAAATTACAGCAAAACTAAAACCAAACCAAAAACCTATAAAGAGGTGACTAAGTTGAGAATGGTTTGGCCTATAGGCAAAAGGTAGTAGCAAATTGTTGAAAACCAATTTCTTGTTGACGTGGCACTTTATAGTACACATCTGCACGGTAATGGAGTTGAGTCAATACACAATTAAAAAAAAAAAAGAGTGATGTCATATCAAAAACCAAAACTGGTAAAAGGGGCCGCCAAGTTCCGAATGGTTCGTCCCTTCAAAGGAGTGATATCAACACACAAAAACATTCGCCAACTTAATCGTACCGAATAATACTTTGGACGTTAAATGAAAACTTGAACATTGCTACGTTAAATGAAAGTAGCAATGTTCTAGTTTTCATTTAACCTTCGAACTATTAAGCGGTGCGATTAACTTGGCGAATGTTTCGGTGTGTTGATATCACTCCTTTGAAGG
>JAHWFP010132224.1:19737-33760 GCA_023313725.1 Lithobius niger | reverse complement strand
AGCTCAAACTTTTATGTTTGTATATTTTAACGGACCCAGTGTTTATTATTATGTTTGTGTTTTTAGCATCTCCATCCAAACTCCGATCGTAGCCTACGTCTAAAAACGTAAACAAACTAGCTTTCCTGCAATTAAAAACATGCCTTGTTAATATCAGTCTGGTTCCCAAAGTCAAAGATTTATTCTGAGCAATACACTTCGTTCCCCCCCCCCTCCTTCAATAGTTGCGATACATAATATCGTAGTCGTATTTTTATAGGCCTAAATTCACGTTGTTATGAGTTTAAAACTCACTTGCACTTCCAAGCCAGGCCTCTAACGCTCCCAAGTCGGCAATTCCCTTTGTCAATGCAGCCTCACCAATTTCCTTCCAACCAAAACACTGCATTCAATTTCCCCTCCACTCAGAGCGCTCAGCTACCCTGCCCGTCCGCGCCCGTTATGCCCACTTCCGGTAGGGACAGCCCGGCCGGTTTTGGTCAGTCTCTCCTCCTCCAAGAGTTCCCCTCTACCCCACTCCACCCCTCCGGCACTCTCCTACAGGTCCGCACCTTCCCTCTACCTGCCTGCCAAGCAGAAGGCATAAAAACCCAGACCCAGGAGAATTTCGTTAGCACAGCTCAGGAATCTCAAAGCTAGAGGTAGCTACGCCGGTCGGGAGTGGAGATGCCGCGGTCCGATTGTTGCCATGCCGGGCAAAGGTAGTTGGTTCATATGACTTAGTTTAAATTGAAAGTTTATCTTTTGGATTCTGATTTCAAAATTTATAGTTTAATTTTAATCTAAGCTTTTAGCTTTGAATGTAAACTTATGGTGCATTAAGCCAAACGGCATTTCGGACGTTAACGACCATAACATAAGGGTTCACGGTCCCTTCCTAAAAACCAGCTTTTATTTCACCGTTTTCATTAACGTAGCTTAATGTAAAGAAAGGCCGTCGGGTCAGTTAGATTTGCAGAAGCGCAGTACTTCATGGAGTGTACATCCCTTTTCTAACGTGATATTCTGATGGGTACGGTTTGATTTGGTGGGAGTACCACTCGAAACATAACTGTAGGTTGAGGTCTACTATTACTACACAGTCGAGACCGTTCGTAATTTAGAGGGCTCTTTTGCGAAATCCCCGTTGCCTAAAATCACTGTTTCTATTTGAAATTGTTTGGAACTAAACCCACGTTTTTGTGTACGAATTTAATGTAAATTCACATAATATATATAAACTAAACTAAGTTGCAAATTGGTAAATGTAAAGCGCGAATCTTTTAACATGTTTGCTTAAAACAAAAACCAGGAGTTTTAAACGCCCGTTGGTTTAATAGTTCGTTGATTGCTGGAAGTTAGTATTTAAGACAATTCTCTTCAAATGTAACTTAGCTAGCCTTTTCTCACCTTGGTGGCAGCGTTACCGCTTATTATTACTAGCAAGAATTTATAGTGTTTGGGAGAAGAATTTGTAACCCTAAAAAGTCCCTACTGAAACACGTTAGATTCGTCCCCATTAGTTCAGTCCGAGTTTTCAGAGGGCACCACGTGTTCTATCTGGTAATTTTTGCTCATTTTTCAGCCCAAATCTAAAGTAAACTAAATTACAACTAAGCTAGGCTAAATAATAATTAAATATAAGCTGGTTTCGTGTAGTTTAATTTAATTTTAGGCTAAAAACTGAGTAGAAATTCCCACATAAAACACGTGGCGCCCTCTACAAACTAAGATTGAACTAATGTGAACGTATCCAAGACGTTTCATTATGGGTCTCAGTCACAAATTCTCCTCCCCAACCCTATAAATTCTTGTTACTAGTTAGCCTACATTATTAGGACATCGTAGCTCCATTCTCTACACCGGGATTGTAGCAGTTGTGCTGTTTTATCTAAAAAGTACTAAAAGTCAACCCAGAGTGATAATAAGACTGATCCAGTTACACCATGCGACCGGCTATGTTACAAGCACTGACTCCGTCGTAGCATCCTCCGTTACAAATGGTGGCTGCGGTGGGATGAACAGGTGCTGTCCTACAAGCGTTTCCCCCTTCCATGCCACTATGCCATTTGTGTTGAACAATTCTTCAACCAAGATGTCCGTGACTCCGACACTATAGTCACAAGAAGTAGATGTCCGCATTGCAGTCAAAATCAATGCAACCCGAGATGTCCGCACTGACAACAACAACAGTGCAAACCATCAGCTCCAGCAACAAAGCCAGTTCCGAAGCCAGGAAGGAAGGATAACAGCCCCCCCCCCCCCCGACTTGGAAATCAACAAGCCGTGGAACAACAGCTGCGAGGAGGACTCCGCCGATCCCAGGAAAGGAGGCTCCGTAGCAGTAATCCAGTGGACCTTGGACAACGCCAACCATCGTTCCAGTGAAGTAATCCTCAACTAGAGACGTTCTACCGTAGAATTGTGTAAGCCTATTCATTCGTCAGGTGGGAAGTTTGGATTAGACTTGACTGACCGCACAGTAATTGTGTCTGGGGTAAGTGTGCATAGGATATGCTTAAGGCCGCCAAGCCGAGTGTTATAGTTAAGATCCTTTTAGGTATTTTAATTGTTTATACACCTAAGTGCTAGGGTATAAACAATTAAAACAATTACTTGCTAAAACTTACGGTAGTTGGGAGAGAAGTGTTTTTAGTAACTCGCTCTAGTCAATTTAAAGTAAATTAATTTGCGGCTGCAAGAGTTTTATTTTGAAGCTTAAAGTTAAAAATATCCAACATGGATGATTTTGAAGATGTCATTAAAGACATACAGTACAAAGACCTTAAAAAGGCCTGTTTAAAATTAGGCCTTACCGTAACCGAAACTAGACATGAGTCCGTTACAATTTTGAAAAATCCCGTCGAGGAAGAAAAAATTTCCGTAGACGATCTCTCTGACGAACTAGCCCCGGCTATAGAAAAGAGAGAGGCTACTATTCTACAAAAGAAAGAATTAGCAGGCAAAGAGCAAGAGCTTTCACTTAAGCCGAGGAATTAAGGTTAAAAGCTTTGGAAATAGCCAACACGGACAAATGTATGGCTCCTGAGTTAGCCCTGTGGGACCAAGAGGCCCAAATCAGGGATAGAGACGCTCTATTAAAGGAGCAAGAAGCACAAATTAGCGAACGCGCTAGTGCACGTAAATTATTAAAATTAGACAAGCAGATCGAACTAGCTAGGCTAACGGCTGCTAATCTGAATAGTAGTTCAAGCAACAGTAGTGGTACCGTAACTCTTACTCCCAGTGTCACGGTAAATAAACCGGGTAAAATTGCTGACGCTGTCAGACTTGTAAATGAGTGGACTTCCAAATCGGAAATCAATAGCTTTTTAAAAATCTTTGAAAAGACTATGGAGACGCAAAGAATTGATAAAACTGAGTGGGTCGTCGGACTCCAACCTCTCTTAGGAGAAATTTTGATTAAAGTGTGTGATCAAATGTCAGTTTTAGAAATGCATGATTATGAGCTAGTTAAAAATAAGTTACTAGAAAGGTTTGTTCAAACTAAAGAGTCGGTTCAAGCCCAGTTTCGTTCCCTTGAACGTGAACCAGAACAATTGTTCCATGAACATGTGTTTGAGTTAGAAACCCTATTTTCCAGATGGGTATCTTTAGCTGATGTTAAGAACAGCTACGACAAGTTGGCTAATTTAATCCTACTTGAGCATTTCACTAAATCGTGTCCTATTGCCCTGCGCAAATGGTTGCCAGACCAGATAAAGACTGGGACGTTAACAGAAATGAGATGAGTTTACAACCAGAAATAAACAGATTTCTGCCGACGTGGCCCTTAAAACAGGGAAGGCACAACCTAGTGCTTCGTCGTCTGGACAAGCTTCTAAAGCTTCCTCCAATTTTCGAAGTGGCAACCGTACCTCTTCAACTGCAGATAAAAATGCTGGTACGGCAGCATCTTCTGCCGATTCGAGTAAAGGAGACTCGGCCAGCAGCAACAACTCCAATCGTGAGTTCGACAGGCCTAGGAGGCCTAAGTTTGAAAGTGTTTGTTTTTTTTGTAAAAAAATCGGTCAAGTCTGAGTGTCGTTCTCGTATTGCTCAAGCGGCAAGCCCAGCCACAAGTGCTGAGTGTCATTTTGTTAGTAACAATCCTCCCGAAATGGTATTATCCAAGCATATTCACGAATAGTCCGTGAATGGTACCAAATGTCTTGTTTTAAGAGACACTGGCTCGACACACGATGTCATTGCTAGAGATTTTGTCAAGCTCGAGCAGTTCACCGGTGAGTACACCCATTGTCACAACGCTCTCACAGAGCAGACAACCGCCCACGCAATCGCAGTGAATGACGTTGAAATGCCCTATGGTAAAATTCAGTCAGAAGCCCTAGTTTCCGACCACATGGGAAGCGACTTTCAAATGTTGTTAGGTGTGCTTTCGCAAACAGTGTTAGAAGAAAAAGGTTTGAAGGCCCTGCCCCCTTACTCTAACGCTATCACTCGTTCACAAACTCGTGTGGACCAACAACTCCCGATATCTAAGCCCAAATATCGTGAGATCGCATCCGAAAGCGAAAATGACTCAGACAGTGACTCTGATTCTAGTGTAGTCCCCCCTTCACAGGAAGGTTTTGTTTCACCTAAATTAGATAGCTTAGATTCAGCTGTTTTAGGTCCACAGTCAGACCAGTTTACAAAATTACTGAGTGTTGACAAACCCGAATTTGGCACGTTGCAGTTAGACTGCCCAACTTTAAAACCATGTTGGCAAACTGCTGAGCTCCCGCTGGACCAGCAGGATGAAAACAAACAGTTTTTCATCGAGAAAGGATTGCTTTTCCGTAAACCCTTTCGGCCTTCAAGAAGACCATTAATCAAGGAACAACTAGTGCTTCCTAAGGAATGTAGAGATTTAGTCTTAAACACCGCGCATGCAAATGCATGGACTGGGCATCTAGGCCGATCCAAAACAAAGGATAGAGTGTTGACTAGCTTCTACTGGCCACATTGTTTTACCGATATCGACAATTTCGTTTCCACTTGTTTAACCTGCCAGAAAAATGGTAAATCTGGACAGAAGTTTATTGCCCCTATGGTGCTAGTGCCCATGGATGATGAGCCGTTTAACAGATATGTTATTGATATCGTCCGCCCCATCAAGCCTACCAGTAAGGCTGGTTATAAGTACATTCTATCGTTACTTGACCCGGCAACAAAGTTTCCCGAGGCCGTGCCCCTTAAAGAGGCCAACAGCCAGAGCGTTGTAGATGCTCTCCTCCTTGTCTTTTCTAGGTTAGGCTTTCCAGCCGAGCTCCAAAGCGATCTAGGCTCGTGTTTCATCTCAGAACTAACAACTTTGTTCTTAGAAAAATGCGGTATAAAGTGTGTTAATTCAAGTGTAAACCACCCGCAATCTAACAGCGTGAACGTTTCCACAGGACACTCAAAGCGGTGCTAAGAGCTGTCTGTTACGAGCATCCCCACGATTCGGAGAGGTGCTTACCAGGAGCAATGTTTGCCCTGAGAACTGCTCCCCATGAGTGCACTGGCTTCACTCCAGCTGAAATGGTCTATGGACGCAACCTCAAAGGCCCACTGGAGTTGGTGAAACGCCACTGGATTGAACCAGACGTTCATCCATCCGTTCTAGAATACATCTTGGACTTGCTCCAGAGATTCAAGTATTCTCGCGAACTCTCTCAGAAGAACTTCGTTCGAAGTCAGATGAAAAACAAATCATACTATGACGTCAAGGCAGTTGAACGCAAATTCAAAGTTGGGGATAAGGTTCTAGTCCTTAAACCAGCACGAACCAATAAGTTAGATATTTATTGGGATGGACCCTGTGAAGTCTTGAAACGATTATCTGATACAAATTATCTTATAAAGAAATCGTTTTGTCAACAAAAAGAGACCATTTATCATGTCAACCTTCTCAAGCCGTATCTGCCTAGGGAGGGGTCAAGCAATCATACTTATAATGACGAACGTGAGCTTCCTCACACCGACCATGTATGGACAGGTCAGCCTGGAGATGGCCACCTTACTGCTAAGGCCGCCATGAGTCTTTTCAAAAAGACAGGCAACTTAACTGAGTTGCAGAAGAACGACCTCCTTGAGGTTTTTGAAAGAAGAGACGGTGTTTTTTCTACTTTGCCAGTGCGCACTGATCTTGTCACTCACGACGTTGAGTTAGTCGACTCCAAAATCAAACCCTGTAAGTATTATTGCCACGCGAAATTCGAAAGGGATTTGATCGTCACTGAAATCAGGCGTATGCTTGATTTGGGTTTAATCATTGAAACTGATTCCCCACATGGTACACCCATGATCATCGTACAGAAAGAAGATGCCAGCCCACGTCCTGTAGCAGACTACAGAGAGCTAAACAACAATACGGTAACTAAAGATTACCCAAATCCTAACATTGAGGAATATATTGAGCGTGCTGCTATGTGGAAACATATTTCTATCTTTGACTCAACCGTCGATTCTGGCAAGTGCGCTTGACGCCACAGGCTTCAATGGCCGCCACCATCACAACTCCCATTGGGAAGTTTGCTCCCCTCTTGATGAACATGGGCATGAAAAACGCTCCATTTTGCTTCCAGAAGCTTATGGACAATGTCACACGTGGCATGGAAGAGTATGTCACACCCTTCCAAGACGACACTGCTGTAGGGGCCGAAACGTGGCCACAGCATCTCGACAACATCTACCATTTCCTCTCTGCTGTCAAGAAGGCCGGGCTAACTGTGAACGCAAAAAAATTGCAGGTCGCTTGCAGCAAAGCTACTTTCCTTGGCCATGAAGTTGGCAATGGATCCTGTACACCCTCCGAGGTGAAGGTCTTGGCCGTGCAGAAATTCGCACGACCACAAACTAAGAAAGATGTCCGTTCCTTTCTCGGTTTGGTCGGATATTATCAAAGATATATCCTTCACTATTCTGAAATCTGTGCATGTCTTACAGACTCCTTGAAAAAGGATGCACCAGATCCCATCATTTGGGATGAATCTAAGCAGGCTGCTTTTGACACACTGAAAAACTCTTTAGTGACGTTTCCCGTCCTAAGAGCCCCCGACTTCACACAGACATTCATTTTGCAGTGTGATTGTTCCAACCGTGGTATGGGTTGTGTTTTGTCAAAGTGTTTGGAGAAGATGAACACCCCTGTCTTTACGTTTCACGTAAACTGACAGCACGTGAGCAAAACTATAAGACAACAGAGAAAGAATGCGCGTGTTTGATCTGGTCCGTTGCAAAATTACGACCCTACATCTATGGAACAAAATTTGTCATAGAATCCGATCACAACCCGTTGCACTGGCTCAAGCAAATGTCTGGCAAAAACCCCAGATTGCTTAGGTGGAGCCTACCCCTACAAGATTACGACTACACAGTTAGATACAAACCTGGAAAGTTTCATGTAAACGCGGATACTCTTAGCAGGTATTTTGTTTAAACATTAATTGTTAAAACACCTCATTTTCAGAAGAAATTGTCTGGAAATTAAATTTTATCTTTAAATTTTGTTAAGTGGTATGTTGAAAGTGCAACCACACCAAAAGTAACTTTCAGCTATTTCCCGTTTTGGACTTTACACCTAAATTTTAAGTGCCTATGTTTTACGCTTTTTGTCAATATCAACGTCTCCCTCTGTGGGAGAATATTGTCAGAGATTGTAACGACACTAATTAAATATTCATTAGGAATATTCTACGGGGGTTGCAACTTGTTCCCGGTTGGCCCTTCTTTAAGTTTTAAACGAAACGGTTTTCTTTATAAAAAACAGTCTGTCTCACCTCTGAGGGCAAAAGGTCAACTCTCTCGTTAAAAGGTTGTTGTGTTATTATCCATAAAACCTCCCAGAGTTGTATTTATGTTTTAAGTTATGGGTCATACCTAGAAGCCCTTCAGTGTGAGAATTTTCATGTAAAACAAGTTGTTTGGTAACCTTAAACCACTCCAGTGGTAGTCTGTTAACTTTAAATAGAGCTGATAGTTGCACATGCGCTTATAGTACCCTCTATTCCGATCCTTATCGCAAGCTAGGTCCTGAGGAGTGCGCCCAGGGGTCTTTTTTCGAGGTTTTCCCAGATAAAAAAAATAACTTTCTGTGCATGGCTGACTGGTTAAGGCTAAATGTTGTGATTATCTCATTTGAATTAACAGCTACAAAAACCCTGAAGCTGTAACTCTCTATAATCCGAAAACAGCGTTTTATTCATATAAACTGTCTTTTGCTCCAATTTTCTTTGTGGCCTGTACGAATTTCCTGCAACAAGCAGCGCGGACAGCACAAGGTTCATTTTTGCAACTAGTGTCCCTTTAACTATGTAAATTTTATTTACAAAAATTTCTTAGTGCCACAAAAACGTCAGTCCCCAAAAATATAAAACGGCAATTTTTATTTTTGTGTAAACAGTGTATTTTTATAACTTGTGGTGATGTATTTCATGGGAGGTGTATTCCTCAGAAGGTGTATTCCTTGGTGCATTAATTTACGCAATTTATTTACATGGCTTGGCAGTCTTGTTCTTTGGCATATCTTGTGTGCACTGACTTTTCTGTTGTAGCATTTACTTGGAGTTCAACAGGAACCCCGAATAAAGTCCTCCGTGTGGGGGCGTGTAAACATGGTCTTGTATTAGACATTCGTGGTGAGGACACCACAACACCGCCGAGCTAAAAACCTGAGGGCAGAACTCTTCAATTCCAGATGAACATCGTTTCAGGCGATCCCACTTCAAATTCGCTAAATTTGTAAATATTGTATTTTATTCTTTCAGGCATAAAGCCAACAACACTAGCTTAGTTGTGTTTTAGGAGGGGCTTCCACCTTGATGGTACTTAACCACACATACATGTAAAACAAACGATATTTTTTATTCTTAAAACAAGTGACGACTTACTTTAACTATGAAAAATGTCCGACGTTAAAATCACTTGTCTGCTTCTGCAAACAACTAAAATCTAACCTAAATGCGTTATAGCATATTTGAAATTAAGCTGGTATATTTAATCTTTTGATTTTTGCACTAAAAGCACTTTGGTAAACTTAACTTCTTGCCATGAACCCTACCGGAGCTCAAACTTTTATGTTTGTATATTTTAACGGACCCAGTGTTTATTTTTATGTTTGTGTTTTTAGCATCTCCATCCAAACTCTGATTGTAGCCTACCTCTAAAAACGTAAACAAACTAGCTTTCCTGCAATTAAAAAACATGCCTTGTTAATATCAGTCTGGTTCCCAAAGTCAAAGATTTATTCTGAGCAATACACTTCGTTCCCCCCCCCCTCCTTCAATAGTTGCGATACATAATATCGTAGTCGTATTTTTATAGGCCTAAATTCACGTTGTTATGAGTTTAAAACTCACTTGCACTTCCAATCCAGGCCTCTAACGGTCCCAAGTCGGCAATTCCCTGTGTCAATGCAGCCTCACCAATTCCCTTCCAACCAAAACACTGCATTCAATTTCCCCTCCACTCAGAGCGCTCAGCTACCGTGCTCGTCCGCGCCGTCATGCCCACTTCCGGTAGTGACAACCCGGCCGGTTTTGGTCAGTCTCTCCTCCTCCAAGAGTTCCCATTTACCCCACTCCACCCCTCCGGCGCTCTCCTACAGGACCACGCCTTCCCACTCCCTGCCTCCCAAGCAGAAGGCATAAAAACCCAGACCCAGGAGAATTTCGTTAGCACAGCTCAGGAATCTCAAAGCTAGAGGTAGCTACGCTGGTCGGGAGTGGAGATGCCGCGGTCCGATTGTTGCCATGCCGGGCAAAGGTAGTTGTTTTGTATGACTGAATTTAAATTGAAAGTTTATCTTTTGGACTCTGATTTCAAAATTTATAGTTTAATTTTAATCCAACCTTTTAGCTTTGAATGTAAACTTATGGTGCGTTAAGCCAAACGGCATTTCGGACGTTAACGGCCATAACATAAGGGTTCACGGCCCCTTCCTAAAAACCAGCTTTTATTTCACCGTTTTCATTAACGTAGCTTAATGTAAACAAAGGCCGTCGGGTCAGTTAGATTTGCAGAAGAGCAGGACTTCATGGAGTGTACATCCCTTTTCTAACGTGATATTCTGATGGGTACGGTTTGATTTGGTGGGAGTACCACTCGAAACATAACTGTAGGTTAAGGTCTACTATTACTACACAGTCGAGACCGTTCGTAATTTAGAGGGCTCTTTTGCGAAATCCCCGTTGCCTAAAATCACTGTTTCTATTTAAAAATTGTTTGGAACTAAACCCATGTTTTTGTGTACGAATTTAACGTAAATTCACGTAATATTTATAAACTAAACTAAGTTGTAAATTGGTAAATGTAAAGTGCGAATCTTTTAACATGTTTGCTTAAAATAAAAACCAGGAGTTTTAAACGCTCGTTGGTTTAATAGTTCGTTCATTGCTGGAAGTTAGTATTTAAGACAATTCTCTTCATATTTAACTTAGCTAGCCTTTTCCCACCTTGGTGGCAGCGTTACCGCTTATTATTACTAGTTAGCCTACATTATTAGGACATCGTAGCTCCATTCTCTACACCGGGACTGTAGCAGTTGTGCTGTTTTAACTAAAAAGTACTAAAAGTCAACCCAGAGTGATAATAAGACTGATCCAGTTACACCATGCGACTGGCAATGTTACAAGCACCTACTCCGTCGTAGCATCCGCCGTTACAATTGAATACATATTTGCATAAATATCATACATTATTAAATGCATAAACCGAATATTTATTCGGGTAGATCAAATTGGCTCCAGATAAGTGAATATAATTAGGAGTCCCTTTTCAAAGACGACCGAGAGGCGGCAAGATCATTGTAACCCGAACCAGTATAATTAAACCTATTGTTACAGAGTTTAAAGGATGGCATTGCCAGTTGACAATATTTACAACATTTCGTAGAACCTAAATTACTTTTTAGAAGTAGATTTAATTATGATAAGATCGTCGCTCATGATCAATCACTTCGAAGAATAACAATAAATCACTCCCACACGGGACAGTTAATTATATCGGCAGGTAAACTCAAAATGCCGAATAACGGGAACAATTAATGAACCCAAACACAACAACAGAATGATTGACAAGCATAGAGGTCCTATTTGGTGATAAGGACCCAAGCTGTCAAAGCCACACAATACTTAGAGTTGCTACAATTAATCAATACAACAATGGAGCAATCTTAGATGATAACGCTACAGTATATAAACTGAATTTCGGAATGCGTGCAATTAGTTGTTCACCAGTTGTTTAACTCGTTCACGCCAGCCGCATTCCTGAGGTCCCGGATCTAAAAGCACGCAAGGCCAGGAGCCGTGCCGCATCTTGGACGGAGCTACACCGTCGGGCTAGAGCTGTGAGCCGATAGCTACGACCGAGCTTCAATTAATGACCTAAGTATTCAATTCAATAGCACTAGCAATAATAACTACGCTACTAAATTAGCCCTGATCATCCAATTATTTAAGAGATATAACAATGATTTAGTTCCGCTTGACTTAAATCAGTAATGCCATGAGTAGTATGATAGTAGGGGATTCGCACAGCCAGAGACATACAGAGCACAGAGAAGATGGCCGCATGCAGGGTGGTTGGATTACGCGTAGCCTTGACTGGGTGGGCCCACTTAGTTGAACGCGTCTGAGCTATAGCAGAGTAATTTCCCGTTGTACAGCATAAGAGCGAGATTACCTAAGATGCCACAGTTAGTGACGTGTCTGCTCCCAAACAAAAACAAAGCCACGCTGCTTTATCATATACAGGTATAGCAGACGACACTTGCTTTTGCCAACTTTTGCGAAGCTAACGAAGAGGTTTGTTTCTTCAATTAACATACATTTTGGGCAAAACTAATGAAAAATTATATAATAAGTGATCGCACAATCTTTACTTAACATTAGAATGGACATTTTAAAAACAAAACGAGAAATTTTTACTTCTAACAGCTCCAACAGAACGCAAAAACGACATCGACGATGGATGCTTTACTGTAAAGCTAATTCATGCTGTTACAGTAATATCAGGTTTTTTACATTGAGTTTTAGTTCTTTATTTGTATAACTTTCGTCCACTGTCATCCATTGCTTTACTCGGCGAAATATAAAAATGGAAGCAAAGAAAAAAATGGGGCGAAACCAACATAAAAAAGCTGCTGTAAATGCCGATAATCGATTTTAAACTTTGCTGGAAAATTTGTGTCCCGCATACGGTTTATGAACCTATTCGTTTAGGCTAAAACCAGAAGTAGCTTTCCTTACTTTTTTTTGCGTTTGTTGGTTTTAAAGTTCTTTCCACAGAATACATGCTGACTGAAGAAGTTGCCCCCTATGTTATGTCAAATATAAAAACGGTGAACCACAACGTAAAAAAAAGCAGCCAACAAGCAAGTTCTGGCTTGTTAACAATCTTGTTACCTACAGTATATTTGGAATTTTAGCTAACATTGTCTGGTTGTAAGAAATATTTCATATTCACTACAGCAAACACCTTTTGCAATTACAAAATAAGCTGACAAATAAATAAAATAAACCTACATGACTACCCATGTTGAACACTCCACTTCATACTCCACCGTTCACACAAGGCAGTCTGCAAGAGAAGCTGCAGGTTTTCGCTTCCAGGCTTCAATCCAGTTCAGTCAACATCACAAGATTCTTATTTTTCAAATCAAACTTTAAGAGGTGTTCATTTTCTAACCTTGCCAGAAATGGCACGATACACAATGTCTACCCGTTGGCTTTGCCTTGAAGAAACTACCTCCTTTCCTGTGTCGAGTGCATTTCAGCACAGTCACAGGCAATTGTCACATACAGGAAATAATCATAGTACAAGTAATACTCTACACCTATTTATCAGATTCAAATATAGTATTTGTAATGCAGGTTATCCATGAAAATAGTTACTACCTGTAGTTCCAGAATTGGCCACACGGGGTTGTGACCCAGATCAAGCTAGAACATGATTTGTGTTATCGTAGGCTCTTCTTCATCAAAACATCTAGAATGCCCAAGAAAATTTTGAGATTACACTCCTTAACTTGGAGGAGAAAAGAGGAGGTATCATCTATATGTACAAGTTGTTTAGTGGTTTTGTTAGTACTCAACCTTTTTTTGAAGTAATGCAGGCAAATATGCTTACATGAGGCTCTTTACTGAAACTCAAATTATTAATCCCCATTATAACGCTGTCACCTTCGCCCATAGACTTCTGCAAGTTTGGAATTCATTACCTGAAAGCATTGTCACAGCTCCCTCAATCTTGTCCTTTAAAATTAAATTGGATGCATAGTTTACTTATAATTCCATCTATGAATTTGACGGATAAGATAAATTGTGTAGACAATAGTATTTATACTATTTAGATTGTACTAGTTTTTTTCTTGAGAGTTGCTTGTTGCATTATTGCTTGTTTATAGCTGTTACTCCGACCATGTACTGTTTTTTTTGCACCATTTGTTTTTCATTGTTACAATTTGATATGTTTATGCTTTGCCAAATTCCTTTTGGAAACCGGCGATTCCAATAAATTTCAAATCTATATATTCCTGGTAGGGCTCTACTTCCTACTTTATACTATCACTCCAGTAGGGGGTCCAGCTATTGAAAATTCAGAATTCCATAAATTAAAAATCCTGGAAAAGGGCTTTATGAAATTCCATACTTTTCTAGTTTTTCAATGCCTTATAAGACCCTTGTAACCAGATTACTCTTACGGAATTTTGTCAACATCCTGTGCTTTCAATTGACAGAGGGCCATAAACTGCGTACAGCATACTGACCACATGGATAATTGGTAGTTTTCAAGAATGCACTATACCACCTAGGTTGGTTGGTTTTGCTGTTATTTTATTTAGAGTTGGAAACCTTATCCTCCTTTCTCCAGCTTGACTAGATGACAACCACTGTGCAAACTTCACATGATCTATAGCTCTTCTTCCAAAAAGTAGGCTAAAGTGTAGTAAAAACTGGCATACCGTTAGTTGCAAACATGCCAAGTCATGTTTAGAAGCTTCTAACGTGCAATTGAAATTTGAGGTGGTAACGTTGAATAGAGTAACGTCATAAGCCAT
>JAHWFP010132224.1:0-19727 GCA_023313725.1 Lithobius niger | reverse complement strand
GAGGTGGTAACGTTGAATAGAGTAACGTCATAAGCCATCAACATAAATTATCACCGAGTATTACAGTAGGCAACCTTTATGCACGTTTCATTTGAGTAATGTTACCTGGATTACAACTGACGAGCTAGTCCACCACTAGACCACTGGCATTTTACCCTTACAGATACGGCCAATGCCAGCAGATAAGTGCTCATATTTGTTAAGGTCGTGATCTGGTGGACTGGCTTCCAGTTTAATACAGTCCACATCATTCAGAAAATAAATGCATGAAGCTGGCTTAGTGACTTATTTCTAGTATTTGATTTTTCCCGATGGCTTTTATCAGACGTACCTGTGTGTTAGCAAGAATCTGTAGAACTAATTATCAAGAATTCTTGATATTAGTTACAGCCATTTGTTTCTAGTTATTTCTCCTTCGTTGAAAAAAAACCTTATGTACCTCACATTCGCTTCATCCATCCCCATGCCATATATTTTACGGTGATGATCCCTACTGCATTTTTAATTTCCACAATTTCCTAGCAACCCTCATTAAGACCCCTGCATAATAAGGCTGTACCGATCCAATTATTGCCGATCAGAGCGTGACCGGATCGATCGGCAAAACGGTCATATTTTACCAGTAACCAATCCAATCTTATTTGAGGGGAACACCCACACACTTGTACAGATACTATTCTATTTCATCTACATCGTATTTGACACTAAGAATAAGCAGCTCCTGTTCAATCATTTCGATTACCTACTAATTGTAATTTCTTAGCATCAACAATTTTTTTCATGCGCGAAAAAACACATTTCGATTACTTAAGTCATCGCTGGACGCTGTTCTTCCCAGTTCCCACCTAGATCACGCAAACAATAAGTGTTACTTGAGAAAAGCCTTCATGTGCATGTGCGCTGTAATGTTTCCATTCGTTCTGGTGGTCCTCCCCTCTACGCTATGATCGATCAGCAAGGTTGACGTTTCTCCAGTGTTCGGATCAAGATCACATTGGAAGCAAAACTGCTGATCGGTACAGCCTTACTGCATAAACATACACTGGTAATATTATGGTGGTGACTCGAGAGGGAAGGTTGTGTGGGCACAGGTAGTGTACATTTTCATTTTAGGCAATAGAAAGTACAAAATACCGGGATAGGGCCTGGTTGATTTTGGTTTCTATTGCCCTTATGTAAACATACATTACCTATAATTTACTAGCAGTCCCTTCCTTTGAAGGGCTCAATCCCCTAGACATGAAGTTGACTTCACTGCCGTGCACGCAGACCCGTTTCCAGTGCGCAGGAGCGTGGGCCTCTATACAAGGAGCCGCCACAGCGTTGGGCATCATTCATTCTTCCACTCAGGGTCTACTTTGGCGACCAAGATGGGAGGCCGGGCGGGCCAAGGTAATGTATGTTTTCATAAGGGCAATATAAACCAAAATCATCCAGGCCCTACCCTGGTATTTTGAACTTTCAATGTGCCATGAACATATCCATTACCTATAATTTAATAGAAGACTTCGTTCCTCGAAGGCCGGTGCCAAAGGTGCTGGAGCCCATGCTGCGAGCAGGCTGCCCCAGAGTACAAGTTTCCCGTGAACTGATTGGAGCAGGCATGACGAGTAGTTAGAGGCCTGCAAAATCTCCGAAAGGGAGGGGATGGTGACCGTGTTCAGGGCCAGGCAAGGAAAAAGATAGGCATGCAAACATGACAAAATTCCCAATACCTGTAAGAGCGGTAATCCAAGGTGATGCTGAAGACGTTGGAGGCCGGTCTGGAGATGTAGCAGAGTGGCTTGAAGGAGTTTAGAGTTCACGTATGCCAAAGTACACAACAGGAGGAACGTTCAACGGAACAGTAATGGACAGTCCAGGGGAACTCGCCATAGGGTTCATTACACAATGTTGCTTCAGGAAGAGAAGCCAGTGAAGAGTCCCGTAATCGGCAGGAGGATACCGTTGTGTGAGGCGGAACAGAGAGTTGAAGGGTAGGCCTGGTGGCTGTTCGGAGTATGAGGATGCCGCAACTTGTGGAAAGAAGAAAGTGCGAGAAGTAGAATATAAGGGAGGCCTGGAGTTCGTCTAAAGACAGGAGTCGCAGAGTCCGTGCCGAGGGCGAAGAAGAAGCACCGGCAATGTCTGACGAATCAACTAGTTTTGTTTTTTTAATTACCATGCTTCGAGTTAATAGGCTGTTACTACGTTATGGAAATGAGTGCATAAATTAATAAATTATTATATTAATTATGATATTAATTAAGTTATTAATAAAGTCATATTTAAGGCAGTTATTAATTATTGACATTTAAAGCATATGGAATGATTTAATAGATGGAAATAATTATTGGTATAAATATAGCTTAAATATTAAAAGCATAAATAGAAACGTGAAGGGAAAGAAAGTATTACAATTCTTAAATAAGGAAGCTTTGATAGCATTCAGGTAAATGGTTGATACACTCTAAAATATCAGAATTATTGACATATAAGGAAAATTCATAAGAAGCAGCAGTTTAGCTTCAGTTTGCAGTATCGGCATTCAGTTAGTCAAATTACTAGAACGAGCAATTAACTTGCCTTAACGTTCTGGAAGAGTTCTAGAGAACTCAAGACATATTTGGGTGGTTGTATTTCGAAACACGAATTCGGGGAATGAGAGCAGAGCAAAAGACACGAAAAGAGACGAGACGATCTCTCTCTTGTGCGGCATTTATGAGCGAGTAAGGTTCTCCTTCCGTTGGTCCGATCAGCTGTGTTCAAGGTTGTTGGGTGGCGAGCGACTTTGCTTCTCTGCAAGACGCGAGCCGGACTTGTAGCAGATGAGTATAATCGATGTGTTATTGATTGCTTATTATTAAGCAAGCAGGAATCAGAGTGATTATTAATTAATAAGATCGAAATTGTTTAATTACCGTTTGGCCATTAATCAAAATAACATAGGTGTCGAATGAGTTAAGGTTAGAGTGAGGGAACTCTAGGGTTACGTGTCAACCTTTTATCGGTGTCTTAACTAAAATACTCAACAAGTAGTTGGTTGTGTGATTAAGTGCAGACCTTTTAAACTGTTTGTTGTAGTGGTTATTCTAAATAGTAAAGAAGGCGGTTAGCAGTCCATGATTGTTGAGTGATTTATTATACATTTATTGACACAGTGTAACATATAACATCCTGACATATTATGGCTTATATTGCAGTATTGCTGGAATATAAAACCATAACAGTGGTGCAGAAGTAAGCCACGCCTAACGTGAAAAAGTTTAGGAATTTTTCGAGTAGTATTGATTAATTAGCCTAGGCTATAGAAAGGAGAATTTTGGCGAATAGTAATTTAAATTGTAGGTGATTTATTGAGACTGTAAGTGGATTTTGTGCGGATTTTAACTTGTTTTTGAAGGATAGATTTTTAGAGGAAGTTGCGAGTCTTGATTCCTGGTTGCAGCTGATTGTTTGTGTTGATTTAAAATTGATTTATGCTGGATTGTGTTGAATTGATTGTTGCCATTTGGGGAATGTTGGGGGGGAGTGTTGCGTATCAATTGGGAAATTGATTTACTGTTGGATTGAAAGTGGATTGCCGGTTGGAAATTTGTGGCATATATTGGTAAGAGTGTGCGCGGTTGATGATTTTTTTTTGGAGGTGTGTTGGTGGAAATTGTTTACAACGGAAGTTAGTATCGTTGATTGGGAGTTAAATTGGGCCAACTGTGTTTTTTTCAATTAAAATTTTTTTTGGGGGGCGCTAACAGTATATTTTGGATCTTTCATTATGCCTAGAGCAAGAGGTAGAACAACTCGGGGTGCGGTTAAGCGTTCATCGAGAGGGAAATTAATTACGAAACCTTTAAACAGGGCCGATTTTGTGGATTTAAGCCAGATTTTGACCAGCACGCCAAAAGGCTCACGTGTAAGAGTTCCGATAATTGAATCAGATTCGGATAGTGGGGACTTTACTGATAGGCAACGTGACGACACACCACATCCGGCTTGGGGTAAGTTGCGGTCATGTTCGCCGATTCGTAAAGAAACTGGCAACAATGCTGAAAGTGGTAGGCGTAAAACAAGGGCGTCAGTCGATCCGGTGGGTTGGTTTCCCGATGGTGGTGGATTGTTAAATGCTCCACCTGTGGACCACTTACATCGGACGCAGGGAATTTTAGATGAAAATGTTTTGGGTAGGGTTTTAGCTCAAACCTTGACACAAACATTACCACAAGCAATGTCGGCGGTGTTGCAAGTGAGCGGGGATCAACATGATTGGTCGATGCAGAAGGTTAATGATTCTCATGCTGAATTAATGGAAAAGGTGACGGATGTAATTGGGAGATTGGGTGCAAATAAAACTCCGGAAAATAACAAAATTTGGGCGGAAATTCGGGATGCCAAAAGGCAATCGCTTCATTTAACGGGGATGATAAGCTAGATGTTTTCACATTTGCGTTGATGGTGGAAAATTTGAAAACTCTTGATCCTTCTTTAAAGGATTCGAAACTTGTATCGGTAGCATGTAGTAAGTGTACGGGGAATGTGGAAAAATTGTTGGCTACAAATCCACAAATTGCTGGTGCCAAGGATTGGGAAAATTTCAAAGAAGTTTTAATTGATCGTTTTGGAAGCGCAGGACAATGCATTACTAAGACTAAATTTTATGCTACGGCAATGGAAGAAGGGGAGACAATAGAACATTTTTCGGAAAGATTGGAAGGAATGGCAGCAGCAATTTGGCGGGTGAAGCCGGGGGATAGCAGAAGGGAAAGGGAGCGCATATTAGAATGCAAGGATGAGGGATTGCGTGATGCGTTTCATCACGCCATGCCACGGGAAATTGAGGGCCACATTACGTCTCAGGAACCTGGAACGTTTCGGGAATTGTATAATGCAGCGATTAGGAAACGCTCAGTTATGGAAGGGTTTAAGAGTGGAAAAAGTATAGGGAAAGAGGTTAACAGTGCAGGGGGTAAGGATTCAGTCAAGATAGCTGAACTAGGCGCAAATAATTTGGCTATAGGCACTCTGGTGGATAATATCGAAAGACTAGAGAAAGGCATGAATAAATTAGCTGCACATAAAACAGGGGTAAACGAAGCCAGGGTTAACACGGTTCGTCCGGGTCAAGGGGATTACCGTTCATGTTAACGATGTTTGGGAAGTGGACATTTAAAGAGGGATTGTCGCACAAAGCCGGAGAATGTACAATTTCTTAGATACAGAATTCAGGAAAAATTTGGCAGCGGGGTTCGGTCGAATTTTTCGGGTGGATATGGCTATAAGGGTAACAGAGGATTTTCATGGCGACGCGAACGATGGAGTCTCAGATTGATGTTTCGAATGATCTATAGTATGATACAAATTTTGGTGAAATAACGGGTTGAACTTTTAGTCTATTAGCTTAAAAGGTCGCAAGTCACAGTTAAAACATCACTTTTGTCAACATAAATTTGGTACAACTTTCAGTTGGCTACTGCCTGGTTGAACTATGGAACTCTTGGCCTGAATATGTTGTTGGGACCTCGGGCGATTCGTTTTTTTTTTAGAAGTTGTCAAGTAATGATACTTTTATTCCCACTGCATGTTACGTCTTTTGTGGATTTGGTTATTCCTTGATATTTGTTTACTGGTTGTTTTGGGGTTTTGCTTAAAATTAAATTAAAATTTGTTGCGAGTGCCTCTTAAATGGTTCTGCAGAGAAACTTTTACATAGTGCGTTATGCTGCTAGGTGTATTACCATTTTCCCAACTTGGGTAACCAGTAATAAACGTTATTTATAAGTAGATAAATACCTAAATAAAATTCGAAAGTCATTCAGAAAATATTTTGAAAATTAGCTTGTAAATTGTAATGTTGTCAACGGCAGAATGAGCTTGGCAAAAGGTTAACTGAATTGAGAAAATTTTAAATAGAGCCATGTACAGGCCTACTAGGAATCAGATAAGAAAGCAAACATTAATTCAAAATCTCGTAGAACAGAAATGCGTGGAGGAGGTTTAGAGGTGATGCTAATGCGGAAAGGGGTTAATTCAACAAGCACGGAAACACGGTAATACTGTGATTCTGATTTCCAGAATTTCAAGCTTACATTCTTGTTCCTAGTGCGGGTGAAGTTTCCTAATTGTTTAGCACTGGGGTTAGTTAATACATCGTTACTAACATTCTAGCTGTAAAATAGATTAAAATTAGAGTTTGATCTATTTATGAAAATCAGACTTGATGCGGAATGGACTTTAAATTAAATTGAAGTGACTTTTCTAGATTGAAAATGTTCGACAACGAACTGGAAATCGTAAAAATGTTGGCAGTTGTTGAAATGTTGGGAAATTTAGATAGGTTGATAATTTTGAGAAATTTGAGAATTATAGGAAATTTTGGATGTCGGAAATTTGATAAAAGTTTTTCAAGTGGGATGTTACAAACATTATGAAATAACAGAACTGGTATGTTCAAGCTAAATCAAGTTTTTTTTTCACTGAGAAGACTTAGTACATTTAAAGTGTTTTACTGCAGGCCTTGGTACAAAGAATTTGGAATTTTGTTACTACACTGTGGTTCATTGTGTCCTCCTAATTAGATGGGATTTTATTACATTTAGGGGAATATGAATTTGTTTATGCCATACAAAGCTAGTTTAGTTGCGCTTCTTGAGAGCTCAGTTGGTTAATCGCGAATGATGCCCGGATAAAATTCAGGCAAGAAACCCTCTTGAGAGGCTAATTTACGTCATTTCTCACTTGATTTGGATGACGAGTCCGGGTTCGTTCAGTTGACGAGAATTAATGATATCATAATATAATTAAAGGTTAATATGACATAAAATTATATGGTAAATCTTATTGAAAAACAGTAGTTACATTTTAAGCTCAGAGTTTGTGTGAGCTTCGTAAAATCATCATGTTCATTGTGACTTTCTGGGCTAAAATTAACGTAGTCAAATTGTAGCTGAATTAACATATTATTCAAATAAAACATGTAATTTCAATCTAACTGTAAATCCGGTTTTCTCGGAAAAGTTATTACTATGCATTTGAACAAAGTGTAAATCATCAAAGTCTTAGGACAGGGCCAAGACAATTAAGTTAAGATGTTGGTTGGTTTAAATTGACAGGATGTTCGATAGGAAAGGCTAGGAGGAAAACCTGCGTCTCTCTGCATAAGAAATTTGGTGTGGATAATTTTAGTGTTGATCTCCATATTCTGCTACTTAGCGTCCACTACTTACAAAATTAGATACGTATGTAGGCTACTTGCTTCTTTGATTGAGTCACCGGCAAACGCTATGACAGCAAGGATCATGTAGTTTGTTTAGAAAGCAGACTGTTTTAAATTTATTATTTTGTTTAGGTTTTGGAAAATGTTAGAAATGGAGTGTACATGATTTTCAAATATTAATTTATGGGAATGTGCATAAGCATATAGGGATATAGGGATATTGGTTGAGCATACGTTTTGATAAACTCAGCACGACTGTAAACTTACCTTGCACTAATAACAGATTACTAGATTTTATATGAAGTGTAACGATATAATTAATTCCATTACCGATTTGTTACGATACAACAGCTTACTATATTTCTCAGCTTTAAATAACCATACGTATTCAATTGGTATCTTTTACCACTGGTTAGGTTCGCTTGCAACACCAATTATTGTTTCACGACATATAATGCCTTTGAGCGGGTTGATATAAATATTGCAAGCAGCGTTTGAAGTAGCGCGGATTCATAATGAGAAATCAATTGTCAAGGTAACAAGAATTTTTTTTAAACAAAAACGGCACTTCCGCATAAATAATTGTCGAATTATAATGTCCTGCACGATTGGCATTAAACAAACGTCAAATATATAAAATTAAGAGTTTAAACAAGTCCGTTTTGAAAAGTGGAATCCATTACTGTCGTGATCGTAAGGGTCATATAATTTTAGTTCCGAAGGAAGAATTTTGCAGATGCGCGTGAATTGTCTGTGACCTTGGGTCCTACGGGGTGCTAACCAACCTGTTCCTTTAAAAGAGGTTTTCATTCCGTGTTCACTACAAATTAACGGAGCATTTTGCAAGGCGGAAATAAATGTACACACTTCATAGCACATTTTGGGTTCCTTCTAATCCATTGTAGGATATTAATTCACCAGATTTGGGTTCGTCAATATTGATAATTCTGTCGCGATTATCAGCATATAGTGAAAAGGTAAACGTGTCGGGCCATGATTGGGCTGTTACTTACAAAATGACTAGAATAGACTTAAGCGGAAATCGATTTTATTCATGGGTATAAAATTTGAAACAGTAACATCTGCCAGAAATTAGGTTTCGTGGAGAAATTATAAGGGAGAAAAACCGGGAGTTAATTTAGTGTAGTAATAATCGGCTAGCTGCAGGAAAAATTTTTTTTGACAAACTGCATGACAACGGACACCTTCGAGGTGTGCCTTGATCTCACTGTGTTTAAACCTCGAACTTTTTGTATTTGGTATAGCATAATAATAGAATAATAATAATATAATAATAAGATGGCAGGGTGTGTAGAGACAGTGGAAAACGAGGCTGCCGTTAAAAAGGCTGTTCACGCGTTCAAATTTCTGAACCACATGACGCTTGAAATTTTGGTGAACGTCTGAGGTAGCTTAGCAACGGAAGGTCAAAGTTCGATATTTAAAGGGACATTCTTCCAGTTTGGCTTTCCGGTGCAGCCTAGTTTAGCATAATTTCTTCAGACGAGTGTAAATGTGGCAAAGGCATTCATTTTCCTAAAATTTCCCTTTCATGTGAAAAGGTTTTGCTACGCTCATTTTAATTTTTGTGAATGTTGCAAAGGTTATTTCGCGCAGGATGCTTGATTACAGGAAGAAGGTATGTCATTTGAGTGGGATAGGCATTGGAGTAAAGTAGGAGTTAAGATTCCGCAGGGATAAACATTGCAGGGTATAAACGTTGTACAAAATGGAGGTTGACATGAAACGATCAGCATTAAAAGATGATATCTGTGAGATTAAATTTTACGTTTTTGCCATACGAACAAGAATTAAATAGGACATGACCGTTTAGGAATAAGAAGGTTGAATGTTTGGAATTTGTGGTTTCAATGTTTTCCTCGCATGTGGCTGTGCGGTCAGGATCCTTATTGGCTGTTTGGCCGAATTCGTTGCTTCCGTTGATCATTTCAATTGTTGGCGGGTTTAAAATAAACCAAACCTTTAAAGCAGACATTAGGGACGTTAGTTAACAGGGGAAAGGTGTTTTAAATTTTTGGGGAAGGAAACAGTAATTGGCTAAGCATTTTGCCTAACCATAATTACGGAATTTGGATCAGATTTTGTTAGAGGTAGGGTAATAGGTTCGAAATCCTTGAACCTTTATTAATAAGTAATAAATAAAAATCCAAGGATTTGGAATGGAAATCATATTTTGTTGTTGTTTCGTTAATTTGGACTTCTTGCTCAATTTGGGGAAAGTACTATAACATGAAATCAATATTAATAAGTAGGCACATAAATTACCGACTTTGTTATTTTTATATTAATAAGTGGACGATTCAATCCTCTGAAACCTTACAGGTGAAAATTGGGGTAGAATTAGCAAATTAGTCTTGTGAGTTAGACGAATCTTTGGACCTCAGTTAATAAACATAATTAAGACTCCATAGATAAGGGATTTTGGTGATTGAGTTATACAATTTAAAAGTTTGAATTTTAACTTTTGGGTTTCGATTGCATTATTATGTGATTCAGTAAAAATTTTGGAGTTCAATAACGAATTAATATTCGGAAATTTGCTTTTCTCAAATCGTCTGCAAAATAATCAGGGAAGAGTAATGAAGCTTGAGGAAAGACGACGTAGGGACATGGTTATGATGGGGAACTATTAAAATTGCTTGAAAATCATTATTGAAACTTTGGATCTTTGATAATAGGTAATTAACAAAAATCAAAGGTTTCAAAATTAAATTTGTTGAATGCTGCCTTTTAAATATTTTGACCTTTGGTAATAAGTAATTAGCAAAAATCGAAAGATTCAGGCAGTTAAAATTTTGGGTCAAAGTCTGTTTTGGAAATATAAGCGGGTTAAGAGAATTTTGGGAAAGTATTTGGAGTTCTGGGAAGGAAGCCTAAGTCTGGAAGGGAGGGATTTAGGCAGAATGGATTAGGAAATTCAGGAAAGGATCTGGGGATTGGATTTAGGGAGAATTGCGGATTGGGGAAAGCTTCCCCAGAATCCCCCCCCCCCACCTCCTTCCAGAAACTGGAAGCCAGGATTTGGATTTAAAGGGAAGGATAGTCGGGAATTAAGTCCCCCCCACCCCCGATCTGTTCTAGAAATTTGGGTTGGAGGTTAGTGTAAGTTTGAAGTTGGAGAAATTTTATCTCCTTCTCTAATCAAAATTAAATTAAAGATTGGAGAAATAGGTAAACTAGTATAAACAATAGCAAATGGTAGTAGGGCCTATTTTGAGTTTCCTGAGAAAGTTTTTCCGGGATATGAAATTAGAGAAATTTTTCCCTAAGTCTAGAAGAAGTTAAAGTGACATAAACGGGGCAATAAGACGATTTAGACCAGAAATGTTGACAATGCAGTTGGGTCTAGCTTGACTTGAGTGAGATTTTTTTTGGAAGGTTGTTGGATTAGGCACAGACAAATTTTTCCAAGATAAAATTTTAGATGCTATCATGCTGTAACTCGAATTCCTTGACCATCAAATACAAAAATCATGTTTGATGATTTTTTTTAGACTATGGAAGGTTAGGTCCGATGGGTCGTATATCAGGATGGACCTAGGCTTCAAGAGCTAAGCCGCGAGATTCGCCTCCGTAATAGCGGCGATTCTCACACGCGGGTGTAGGCGAGAGAGGAAATCCTGTGAATCGCCGACTGTCCTTGAGAACTGCCTCGGCAATAGCGGCGTTCTCAGCAGCAGGCGTTGGGCACGGGTGGCTACTTGGTATAAACGCCGGGTAGTGAGCACGTTAGCCATGCAGGCGTACGCTCGTCGGGTGGCACATGGTTTTGCCACATAACAGCAGGCGATGTAGCCTAGCGCCATCGCTCTATTAACATCGGACCATTACAGAACATCGAAGTTACAAAGTTATATATATATATATATATATATATTTTTTTTTTTTTTTACTACAATGCGAAAATTTGATGCAGAAAATTTTGCTATTACGGTACATAGGAATAAATTTTAGGAAATAAGGAATTTTACGGGTCTGGAAAAGCATAACATAAGCACATAATGTTGTGGTTAAACGTGATTGATTTTTTATTAAACCTTTCAAAAGCACAGTCAATTAGCTACTGAAGACAATAGTATACTATTGAAATTAATCACAACATGAATTGCAATCACGCAGGCATGTAATAAATTAAATCATGGGGAAAATGAATGTTCAAAGAATTCGGATTTAAGATTTGCTTTTGAATCTTAAGCTTGCATTTATGGATTAAAAAAAATAATAATAATAATAATTTGAATCTCTTGGTAGTATGGATACAGAAATGTGAAAAAGGGATATCATTTTAATTGCATGATTTTGCATGGGTTATGGTTGAGCTTGGATAATCTTGTAGCATGAAAGATTTAAAGCAAACTAGAGGAAACATTTGTTCAATATTCAAGGGTGCATGATGAAAATTATTTTAATTGATGTAGCAAATTAAGATCGGGACTTTATTTATTCAAAATAAAAATGGCATGAATTTTGTGGCTAGACTTAAGCCGGGACACATGGAAGAAAACTTATTTTGGGTTTGGAAAGTTATATTGGCATTTTTATTTTATTTTGAGAAGTGTAATTCTGAATAGAGAATGGCATGATTATGCATGTAAAATAATCGATTATTAGGGAATGGAGAAATGTTGGTCTGCAATGCATGAGGGTTTCAACTTCATTATGAGAAAAATGTTTCAAAGTAATATGGTAATTTCATTAGTAATGCAGTAAGGTTAATATTGAATCACTCTGGAAAATTAAATTTGAAATTCTTGCAATTAGACCATAGGCCTAAATGCAAGGGTGAGATGAACTTCGGGCGATTGGACTATGGCCCCAAACGCATCGGTGGATAAATAATTAATGCTGACTTTCATAGGGGATTGTGGGTTAATGAAATTTGGTTGAGCGATCGATTATGAAGATAGGCATGAATGGAATTTCAGTTTGAATAAATATTTGGAAGAAAAGAACAAACATAAATCGTTAAGTGATTTGCCTTGCGACTGGACCAGGTGTCTAGATGCAAGTATATTCGATTTAAAACGAATTAAAATTCAAACTAATTTTGGTAAATAGAATCTGTTTTATGGAAATTTAAATTAACGTGGGGATTTGTTAAAGTGCAATTGCGGCTAAAAAGATTTGATTTAATGTCGTCAAGATAGGAGTAAGAAATTACTTTGCAAATAAATTATTTTGATGAATCAGGCCTACATGGGCTGGGTGGACGAAAAGCTATTCAGAAATATATAACTCTGAAATTAAATTTATTTACAATTACCTCATTCTTTCCGGCAGTCCTTCGCAGTGAGGCGGGCACGAATATTCATAGATAGCGGAAGCTGGGCCTGGGCTGTTTAGACGGGGTCGGGACCCAGAACGGAGAGAAGTCAGGGATGGTAGAGCGCCGGGAGCCAGCATGCATTGACGTTTCTTGGAAGGCATTTTGGGGTTATTCAGCAGTAAGAGAAACCGAACTAACAGTGTGAAAATATAACTTCATATGGAATAATCAACTGTCATACTTTATTCTTAAGTTTGGGGAGTTCTCGTGAGTGGTCAAACGATTGGGATCAGTGTGACGTTGGATAGGGACCGTAGTCGAAACTGTCACCCCCAAATCGAAACTACCAATGCTCGTAGCTCACGCATCGGTCAGTTGTAAATAAGCTGTCAAAACGGCAGTGGGTCGATCCCACCCCCTCTCTGACGTAGACGCACGAAGTAGAGCAGGTGGATGTTTTGTGAAGCCGCTTCCTTGTCGCACCCCCACTGTTGACAAAAAAAAATAACCCTTGCAAGACCTTGGTGACCTTAATTAGAGATCAAGCGAGAGAAAATCGTGGTGTGGCTACTTTCTAAGCTTTCTTAAAAATACCCTCTTGCCGGAAAATAAATCCGACAGAAAGAAGATATAACTGAAAATAAATGGGAATTGTACAGAAATTGGGAAATGTAAATTTGTTGGGAATTTTATTACAGGACAGTGGGCATAAGGGCAGATGTAGCCTAAAATTGTTGAATAATTGAATTGATCATGATATAAGAACTGTTGTAATTTTTTTTCTCTTCCTGTGAATGGGTTGATTGCAGAAGTGACATAAAGACGAGGGCACACAGATGACCAGGGAGTGGAAATGGCTGATGGAGAGACGCATATGGGGAAGAAATAAATAAGAACATGGATGGATTTAAAGATAAGTGAAAGATTGAAAAATCACCGGTTCAGGTGATGTTGATCCATGCGCATGTTCTTTACGATACATGGGAGTAAAATTTGGAAGCGAGCCCCTCCCCCCCCCCCCCCTCTTTGTTGGCTTGGTGGTTGTGTTGTTGTAGAAGGTGACCAGAAAGAATGGTACCATATGTGATCCATGTAGTTTTACGAAATTGTGAGGAAGAGAAATCACAGTTTATTTATTGGGTATTGGATCTTTGGAACTTTAATTGGAACTTTAATGAAAAAAAAAATTCTGATATGTGGTTAAGAGATTGGTGTGAGATGCGCACATTTTCCAATGGATTGGTTTCATTAAGTAGTGAATGTAAGGGGGTTAATCCAGCATTCACAATGTTCCAAATAGTGATATTCTAATTAGATTTGTTTGTGGCTATGGGTGGAAAGAAGGCCCAGTGCATAAAAGGGACCGAAAAATATGTAAACTGACTGGGTTGCAGTCGGCCCCAGTCAAGGATAACACCAGGGCTAATTACAGACTCAAATTAAATTAAGAAATTTTAAAGTGACACTTGACTTAGTTTTCTTATATTAGTCTGAAGAACACACATGGACATACACAAGAAACTAGGGCAGGGTCCCTGGGGATGAAAAAGGGAGGTTGGCTGTTAAGATTACGCAATTAAAATTCTAGCACATTTAACGATCATGCTAGGAGGAGTTTAAAATGGAAAAAGTAATTGCATGACATTAGAAAGGGACATAAACTGTTGTTCTTTTCAAATGCATGTAACTCTCCTTCCCTGTAATACTGCGTGATATAGAGTTAGGAGGGTTGGTGATGTGAGGTATAGAATCGCAGTTCGATTCGTGAGACTAATCAGGAATCGAACAAATTTTGACACGAATATGCGATTGTAATAGGAAGTTAACACTTTGATGTTCAAACAAGACTGTTCATCAAGGGTTAGGTTTTGGCGACTTGCATTGTAGGACCGTCGTCCACTGCCCTTGCATAAAGGACGAGGGACAGGCCGTGAGAAGGTCTAAGGCGGCATATAGGGCACCCTGGGAATGGAACACATACTAACATTTTCTTTAAAGTTGAATATTGATAAAGTGCATTACGTTATCCTGAATTTTCGGGGTTGTGCCAAAACAATGCTTATTGAAAGAATCATGCAAATTGTTATCAAGATCTGAACTATTAGAATAGCAATCATGGTTTTTCACGAAGAAAGCATATTGATTGAAATAAAAACAATATGGTTAAATTTTGTCAAAATTAAAAGAGAGAATCTCGGAAAGAATGAGAGAGAGAGAGAGAGAGAAAGAGAACTCGGAAAGAATGAGAGAAGAACTCGGAAAGAATGAGAAAGAAGAACTCGGAAAGAATGAGAAAAGAAACTCGGAAAGAGAGAGAGAGAGAGAGACACTCGGAAAGAAGGAGAACGGGAGAGTGAGAATTTTTAAGAGACGAGACATTTTCGGAAGAGCACGTTCATTTCTGTTTGAATGTTTGGAAGTAGACTTGAAACTAAAAGAAATTTGATTTGGAAATACAAAAGCAAAATCGATACAAATGTATGGCACAAAAACGAAAATTCATGGACAACATGTGGATTTTATATGGAAATCACATGGTTGTTTTGTTTGATTTTAGCATAAAGCTGGTTCACGTGATGAAAATGCGTGGTGGTATCTTCAAATTGGTCGGGGATAGCAATTTGAGAGTATTACAAAAAGCACTGAAGGCATGTTCTTAATAGCTGGAGCGAAGATTCCAGGGAAAGTTGTCATTACAGATGTGTGATTTGATATGTGGGTGAATGAATGAATGTGGAAATTTTAATAAACTATATGAATGAATGAATGATAATGAAGTTTAAATTGATGAGGAGTGATGCAATTTTAAGCCATGAGCTGTACATGATCTTAAAATTGAAGTTGTTCAAGAATGAAATTGCTTGGAAAGTTGTTGCAAAATAGAATTGATTATTATTCGGAATGATGTAAATTATATTGCATGCATTATTAAGCAGTTGGAATGAAAATGTAAATTTTGAAAATGATGTAACATAGTTGTGGTTCGGAAATTGTGAAGAAATGTGACGTCTGGAAGTGGTTGGAATAATGTGAAAAATGAATGGATGAATCTAATGGAATGTTATTAATTTTGTAGATTGGCAGGAAATTGCTGGAAATTGTAAAGAGACAAACTTGATTTTATATAATTTGCATGAGCATGAGATGATGAAACATGTGAATATAACTAAAATGGATCAAAATGAATTGCAAGACAGTCTTTCAGGGAAATTGATTATTGTTGGAGATACTTGGAAAATTTAAATAAGTAACATCAGAAATTTTAATTGGGAAAATTAAAGCGTTCAGGATTAAAAGTCACAAATCGCATAATTTTAAGCACAGGCCACTGATGTTGAGGCTTTTACTACGTTTCTCGGTAGAGGTTTTCCTGGCATCCGAGCCAATTAGGAAAATTAACTCGAAGGGCTTGCTTCGGGGTGGTCTTTGTAACTATTGTGTGTGGGTTGACTTGGATTCAAATCTTAAAAGATTAGAATAAACTTCAGAATTCCTTTAGGGAATACTGAAATTTGATTTTTGTGGGTCGGGGATATTGTTATGGAAATGAGTGCATAAATTAATAAATTATTATATTAATTATGATATTAATTAAGTTATTAATAAAGTCATGTTTAAGACAGTTATTAATTATTGGCATTTAAAGCATATGGAATGATTTAATAGATGAAAATAATTATTGGTATAATATAGCTTAAATATTAAAAGCATAAATAGAAACGTGAAGGGAAAGAAAGTATTGCAATTCTTAAATAAGGAAGCTTTGATAGCATTCAGGTAAATGGTTGGCACACTGTAAAATAGCAGAAGTATTGACATATAAGGAAAATTCATAAGAAGCAGCAGTTTAGCTTCAGTTTGCAGTATCAGCATTCAGTTAGTCAAATTGCTAGAACGAGCAATTAACTTGCCTTAACGGGAAGAGTTCTAGAGAACTCAAGACATATTTGGGTGGTTGTATTTCGAAACACGAATTCGGGGAATGAGAGCAGAGCAAAAGACACAAAAAGAGACGAGACGATCTCCCTCTTGTGCGGCATTTACGAGCAAGTAAGGTTCTCCTTCCGTTGGTCCGATCAGCTGTGTTCAAGGTTGTTGGGTGGCGAGCGACTTTGCTTCTCTGCAAGACGCGAGCCGGACTTGTAGCAGATGAGTATAATCGATGTGTTATTGATTGCTTATTATTAAGCAAGCAAGAATCAGAGTGATTATTAATTAATAGGATCGAAATTATTTAATTACTGTTTGGCCATTAATCAAAATAACATAGGTGTCGAATGAGTTAAGGTTAGAGTGAGGGAACTCTAGGGTTAGGTGTCAACCTTTTATCGGTGTCTTAACTAAAATACTCAACAAGTAGTTGGTTGTGTGATTAAGTGCAGACCGTTTAAACTATTTGTTGTAGTGGTTATTCTAAACAGCAAAGAAGGCGGTTAGCAGTCCATGGTTGTTGATTGATTTATTATACATTTATTGACACAGTGTAACATATAACATCCTGATATATTATGGCTTATATTGCATTATTGCTGGAATATAAAACCATAACAACTAGTTGGTTGTATTCCCACTGCCCGTCTTCAGTTGGTTAGAAAGTTAACTAGATGTACCATCTTAACTCTTCCAAACCTACATAGGGCCTTCCTGTTGCCTTCAAAGCAACAGGAAGGCAAAGCATTAGCAGAGATAATTGATATTAATTAATAAATTAATTAGCAGAGAGTTAGCAGCCGCATCTACAGCTGGGGCCCATGTAGGTTTGGAAGAGTTTAGATGGTATATCTAGTTAACATTCTAATCTATGTATGGTTGAAATTTACAGGTTTTCCACTCGGGATCGAGATTCGTGAGCTCCGGAAAAAATTCCAAACTGCCTTCGTTTTGATGTAATTTTGCCTTCATTTCGTTGACTGATAAGCTGTTCACACGTGCAGCCATTTTCTTAGCTGAACGTAGAAACTAGGCCTAACTCAAGACCAAATAAGGTGCAGATCTTGTTCAGGGGCGTAGCAACAGGGGGGGGCGAGGGGGGGGGGGGGCGCACTGACCCCCCACTCATTCTCCCAGTCGGAAAATTCGTGGAAAAAATTAAACTGTCGTTGCACGTGCACTTGTTATTATGTGTTACACGGGAGGAAATAACCGAGTCGGCATTTCACCTTTGCTCATTGACTCTTTTCCCCATTCGGGAAATTCGTTAAAGCAAGAGTGAGACCTATCTCACTCTGGTTAAAGACATTAAACTTTCTTTGCACATGCGCGTTATTATTTATTATACCGGAGGCAAAAAACGACTCGGTATTTCACCTTTGCTGATTGCCTCTTTCCCAGTCGGCAATTTCGTAAGTTGAGTGAATGTTTCGTAGGAGAAGACAAAATTTCTTACGAAAAAAAAACAAGTCGTCCTATCGCTTCGTTTCTTTTCTCCGTGCTTCACTACTTTTAACTTTTCTATGAATCCCTGCCCAAGGTAAGTTACGAAGTGACGATCGTCACTTCGTAACTTACCTTGGGCAGGGATTCAGTCTCCTCCACGTGAACTCGTATTGATACGTGCGCAATAAGGGTCATAAGAAAGTGGAGGAACTATTTGTTTATTGCTAAGTGAAGTGTTCGTCACCACCTTGTTGAGTACTTACTAGTTGTATGGCCGTAGGCTGACTGAAATAATTGATTTGCCCTTCCCGAAAAAAAATTTAACATTCTGGAAACCCGTTTCCGTAAAAGAATTTGGTGCACACATATTTCTATTTAAAGCATCAAAGAGCGCAAAACTAAATACGGTAAGCAAATTTAATTCGTCCAGTTTTATTGAGATATGCTTATGGCCTACAGTAAAAAATACGATTTCTGAAATGCTGACACGCAACGAAAAATAAAATAAGAATAAAAAATGTAGCTTTTTAGCAGACGTACTATACTATCTATTTTGGTATCTTACTTTTGGCCGAACCATAATATTTTTTAACGAACCTCTTCGGGCTTTTGTAGCCTTATCTCTGAGTAATTAAATTAAGTGTTAAAAACACACTATCAGAATAAAGTTGTTAAAATACCTACGGCCAACCATACGTATATAGAGAAAGCAAAGCACCAGTGTATGGCACCACAGCAACTTGCATTTATCAAACAAGAGGCGCTTAGCTGTATTTAGATTATTCAATAAATTTAATCGTGTTAGCGGTTAGTTAAAATAGCGTAGAACGACATGTAATTAAAAATTAAAGAGTCCCATGTTTAAAACTTCGATGGGTTCAACGGTGAAAAGCTGAGGGAATGATAAGGAACTAACTGTTTAATCTAAATTACAAAACCATTCAGGGCCTATTATTTTTAAGGCACCAAGTTTTTGTGATTCAAAGTATATACCAAAGCAAATGTTAGTGTCACCAACTTTCACCTCCCAACCGCGGTCACTTCAGTTCACGGAGCACCTTGCTGGAAAGTTAAATGAATGCATTTTGTACCGAAAACTTGGTGGCAGCCATTTTTTCCTGATATCAATAGTTTTAATGGCAAACATTTTGTAGTTTCTTTAAACCTTTTGGCTTTTGGATTTAATCTAAATGACGATACAAGTAACTATTTTAATTTTTTTTATCACCAGGGTGGCGTTCAAAAGCTCATGATGAAATTCACTGATTTTACTAGGTTTTCCAGATCAATACTGACACTTTTCCCTGATTTTTTTTGGTCGAAGGAAGGTGCAGTACAGGGCTAAAAAATGTTTTTCACATTTCATTCCAATCGCAATGACTATATCGCATTGCCTTGCTAAATCAATAATTGCACTGCCCTAACTTTTATTGGTCAAAAGCAGGAAAAGGCCACAATCTGAATAAAACTAAAAACTCACTTAACACGTAACGTTACTTAGGCTTAAGGAGTTTTTGCTTTATCGGAAATGAAACAAAAAGGAAATGACATTTTAAGTGAAATAAAGTGAAGATGTCAGAAGTAAAAAATTAAATCCGAATTACCTATTCTTTAAACGTGAAAGATTTTCCGGAAAATGTTCAAATTCCCTGATTTTCGGTAAATATTTTTCAAATTCCCTGATTGTTCCCTGAATTTTCCAGACTTGATAAATTCCTTGAATTTTCCCGGTTTTCCTGGTGAAAAGTAAATCAGTGTTTGTGTTTCTGTTTGATTCGATTTAAGTACTACCCGGCTGAACTGCCACCCAGGTAAAAATAGTGCTTAAACACAGATTGGAGGCGAACTGGCAGTTGTTGAAGACTACCAGGTTAG
>JAHWFP010132223.1:0-16250 GCA_023313725.1 Lithobius niger | reverse complement strand
TCTTTTACTTTACTCACGGCTCGGTCGCATTCTGCCCCCCAAACCCACTTCACACTTGGGCTTAACAAACGTGTTACTGGTGACAGAATATGAGCGAGATTCGGTAGATATTTTGAGTAATGGTTTACAAAACCCAGAAAGCTCTGTAGCTCTTGAATACATGTTGGGTTAGGAGCGTTTGTGACTGCTTCGATAACCTCAGGGAGTGTATGCAAGCCTTCTGCATTTATCATGTGGCCTAAATATTTTAATTCAGGCCGCGACAGTTTGCACTTCTCGATCCTAAGTTTGGCTCCTGCATCTTGTAAAGCATTTAACAGTTTATTTAACGATTCGTCATGCTCACCCCCCTTCCCGCTCACCAGGATGTCATCATAAAACGGGAGACATTTGGGGATTTTACTGGTGACTTGAGTCATTACCCTCTGGAAAATTCCAGGACTGGACGCCAGGCCCAGGGGTACGCGAAGCCATCTAAACAAACCCAGGGGTGTATTTATTGTCAAAGCTTCTTGTGACTCTTTGTCGAGTTCAATTTGCAGAAATGCATCCTTAAGATCGATAAGGGAAAAGGTGTCACTGCCTGCTAATTCACTGAATAATTCTGCGGCCGTGGGAACTGGATAGTGGTCGACTTCGAGTTGAGGGTTCACGGTGGTTTTATAATCACCAATCACTCGGATTTGGCCATCCGCTTTGTGAACTATGACGATCGGCGTAGACCACTGAGAAGTTTCCACAGGCTCTAGAATTCCAAGGCCAACCAATCTACGAATTTCTTGGTTAACCTTTTCTTTGAGTGCTAACAGAACCGGTCTTACACGACTGTACACAGGCTTGGCATCAGGTTTTAAATGAATTTTGGCTTTAAAATTCTTAAACTTACCCATGCCTTCAGAAAATAGCTCCGGGAAACCCTTCACTATTTCTGAAGTGTCAACTGGCGTAATGCTAGTTTTAATTTTCTTAACACTTTTCTTAGGTTTCACTTTCGTTTGTAGGTCGTAAAAAGGATGGAAATTAACTCGAAAAATAGAAAGCCAATCCTTTCCCATTAATGCAGGTTTATATAATTTTGAAACTAAAGCATCCAAATGTTCGATTTGACCTTGAACTTCAACCTTCAAACTTACAGTGTAAATCGTGTTCTCAATTCCGTCAGTGTATGAGTGTATCGAGTACGGACTGAGTTTTAAAGGACAGTCCGCAAAATATTTTTGATGCCACTCAATAGGGATAATGGATGCATCTGCCCCGGAATCAAGTTCCATTTCTAGCTTGATACCATTTAGGAAGACTGGCATTTTCCATTTATGGATTTTCATAGAATTAACTACTACTATTATTTTGTTGGTTTGTAGGGGAATTGAAATCTGGTCCGCAGCCTGACTCAGTCCAAGAGTATTATTTTTCAGTACAAGATAGTCGTTGTCTGAATCGTTATCAGACCCGGAACCAGACCCTGAATTTTCGGCTTCAACATCCTGGTCCTCTCCACTATCACTTTCGCTATCGCGTTCGAGTTTGTTGACGCGTTTTTTGTAGCTATACTTTTGTTTTGTGTTCGGCCTAGCCTTAAAATTTGTGCTAGAACTTGCTTTAGGGTGGTCGAGTGATTTTAAAGTTCTATTCGAATGACTAGCTTTTCGGCACACCGCTTTTAAATGGCCGACAGTGTGGCAACGGCCACATGTATAGTCTCGATATTTACAACGTGTTTTCACGTGGCCATTTTTGCCGCAACAATAGCAAATGAAATCCTTAGTGGATTTAGGCCTACTTGATGTTTTGCCCGATTTTTTAGCTACGTAGTTAACAGCTCTAGAATGGCTTCTCAAAACGCTTTGGTCTGTTTCAGCAGATTCTAAGGATAAACCTAAGGATGTTGTAGCCTTTAAATCCAGAGTCTGCTTCAACAACTCGCGTTGAATGACTTCAGATTGGATTCCCCCAATTAGGCGATCCCTAATCATTTCGCTGTTAATGTCTTTAATTTTTGCGAAGTCACAATACTTCGTCATTAGCTTTAAGGCAGCTAAATATTCCCCGATACTCTCATCTGATTTTTGCGATCTTCTAAAGAATTTAACACGCTCAGATACCACTGAGGGCACTGGCTCAATGTCGTCTAAAACTTTTTTAACGAGCTCATCAAATGTTAATGAGTCGGGCAAATCAGGTGAGAGGATATTAAGAATTCTATCAAACATTTTCTGGCCCACAGATGCCATTAGAAAATTAACTTGCTTGGTTGCTGGTATTTCTTTAGCTAAAAAAAAGTAACGAATTCGGCTGGAGTATTTCTCCCATGTGTCAGACTCGCAATCGAATTCCGAAAAAAAACCAGCGGTTTTAGACGAACTCATGTTGACGTCGTCTTCACTATCACTAGATTCAAAATTTAGATTTAAATTAGAACTAGCTTCATTAACGCTTGCGTTCACTACTGAATTATTTTCAGTTTCACTTTCACTGCTAACTTTAGCAGTTACAGGTGGTTTGCTACCGACACCTGTCTTTGGCATAAGCCTACAAAATTAAATTTAATTAAATTTAATTACAATCCTGTTTAACATGCAAGGATTAAACTGGAGCACTCAAGACTACCGGTCACTTATTTAAACATAGAAATAAATCAAGCTTGACTGTAGCCTACCTAGTTGTATAAATTAACTGCCTACAAGTTAAATTTAAAGGGACTAGGCTTTGAAAAAATGTTTTACGTTCACCATTTGCAACGTTTTACAAAACAACACTTCTGGCCTAAGCCTCAGCACAGACCAGATTTCACTAAGTTTGAGCATAAACCTACGGTGTTAAATTTAACACCGGCACACACTAGCCCGAATATGGGCAATGGCACAATCGAATTTACAAGGGTTAATTTAGCAGCGCATTTTTCGAACCTTCAGGTTTATAATACTGCCTGTGCGGACACGCCAGTGCGTCGCTCTAGAACACTGCCAAGGTAAAATTAACCTTAATAAATCCAATTGCCCACTTCGGTTCTAGTTGTTAAGGTACTAAATTTAACTATTATCATTTCGTACCACACAGCACTACCACGTCAAAATAACACTGTTTGAAAAAGTTTAAACTCTGATAGGAATTCAGAGCACTAATTTTCATTGCCAAAATGAAAAAAATTTGTAACTTACCACAAATATGGAGCAAAGATGTGGTTGAAGACCTATCAGTTTAAGCTTAAGTTTTTAAAGATTACCAAAGGTACCGGACTCGTCGCCAACTGTGATGTCCTAGGCGGGGACACACCTTAGCCCAGCGTGGGCACCAATGGTAATAAACACACGGACTACCAGAGTGTAGGCTACAGCTGATAAGACAGCGAACTTCCTGTTTACTGCTCCTTAAATACAGGGAAGTCATGTGATACACTTAAGATTATATACAATTATGGAACAGCCTATTTAGTGGTTAAAGGGTTATCTTGGTAGGGTTAACATATAGACATGAAATTGATGGCTGCCATTGTGGAGCACACAAGTGACGACTCCACACCTGACTTTTTTCCTAGGTCACTACGGACACTACTTTGGAACACCGACTATAATATTAATAATCAATTTGTTGCAGGAACAACAGATCTGGCAAGGATCACGGGATTCGCTGACTGCCGGCCTAAAACAGGGCAGCATTTAACTGCGTGTAAAAGAGTGAATAAAAATATAAAGAACATTTTGCCAGCCCTCAGCCAGGCCAGCTAAAAACGGTTTCTTTTTTGCCTAAAACATACTTAACCTGATAATTTTACCATTACATTCCCTCGAATGTGATGTCTCGCTGGGGGTTTTTCCGTTGTCTGTAGACGCCTGCTTGCAAGACCCTTCTGCACATGCGCAGACCTCCCTATATAAGCGAGAACATGGTTGGTCTCGGCATTTATTTTCCTCTCAATTTGTCAGGCGGTGACTGGCGAGGGGAGGCAGGGCGGGCTTAGGTTAAGTATGTTTTAGGCAAAATAAGAAACCGTTTTTAGCTGGCCTGGCTGGGGGCCAGCAAAATTTTCTTTCTTTGTTTGCCAAACATAATAACCCGATAATTTTAGCAATATCAGCCGACCTCGTCAAGAGGGGGTGGCAGGCACCGTCCTGACTGGGCGCCCCGAGTTGCAAGCATGATTCCCCCAAAAACTTAAGTAAAATTTTGCACTTTATTTAGAACAGAGTGATGAAACAGGAATTTGTATCTCTTTCGTAAGGATTGGTGGCCCTGAAAAGGGCCGTTGTTTGAGGGTTCTTGCTTCCTTCAATCGCTTTTGCTTCAATTGATGGCTTGCTTCCTTCTAAAGGTGGCTGCTTCCATTTGGGATGGCTTGCTTCTATACTTCGTTCTGAATGTGCTTAAGGGGGCTTGACCACAGTTCTGGCTGCGACAATTGGCCCCAGCCGGTGTAGTCCCTTTTCTTCCCTTGACATGTCTCTCAGGTAGTGGGAGGTGAAAGTTGTTAAGTGACGCCAGGATGCGGCTTGAAGAATTTCTTCTACGGGTATAGCGTTATGGTGTGCCCATGAAGTGGAAATCGCTTTAACCTCGTGTGCTGTTGCTCTCTCTCTCTGTGGTTAAGTTGGCTTTATTGTATGCGATGTCGATTGTCTGTCTAATCCAACGGGAGATCATGGCGGCCGTAGTCTCTCCTGATTGAAGGTCGACGGGTAGGAACAATTGGTTTCTGCCTCTGCTAATGTCGTCGTGTTGAGTTCTTGTGAAGTAGAAGCGGAGAGCACGGATGGGGCATAGAAGCCATTCAGGTTCATCACCTGTAAGTTTTGAAAGGGCTGGAAAGATGATGGGTTTAGGAGGTTCTGACGATTTTTGTGATTTGGCTCGAAATCCTGTTCTTGGGTAAAGGGTTACTGAGGAGGAGTTTAGTCAGAACAGGCAGAAGGCGGGGTCTGCTTATAGTGCTTGTATTTCAAAACAGCGGGCACTGGCGGCCAGTTTGACCAGAAAAACAGTCTTCCTAATTAGGAGGTGAAGGGAGCTGTCTTGCGTAGGCTCATAAGGGGCTTCCATTAGAGATTGAAGAACGATGGAGAGGTACCAATCAGAGTTGAGGCGCCTTTTGGTTGGCTGGTCGTTTTCGAAGGAGCGAAGAAGGGCGGAGATGCAGTCGTCATCCAGAAGGTTGGTTTTGTTTGCTGCCTTGAAAACTGAGTTTAGAGCTGAGTGGTAGACGAGGATGGTTGAGCCTTTTGAGTTTGTCGATGTCAAACAGATCAGTGAAGAACCTTAATAGTTCGGGAAGAGAGGGGTTGATTGGATTAATTTCCCTTGCGTAGCACCAATGAAACCATTTGGACCAGTGACCGTCATACATTTTGTTTGTGGAATCTCTTGTAGCTTTTGAGGCGATTCGGGCGGCATCGTCTCTATGAATTCCTGCCTTTTTGAGGAGTATTATGATAGTAGCCATGCGTGAAGGTTTAGGTTTGTTAGGTTTGGGTGCAGCTTCGAGGCTTTTTGTTGAGATAGCATGTTTGGAAGAAGAGGGAGGCTTCTTGGGATGTCGATTAGTAGAGATAGAAGGTGTGGAAACCACGGGGCAGATGGCCAAAAGGAGGCTACTAGGATGAATTGCCTTTGGCTTTCGTCCGTTTTCTGCAGTACTCGTGGGAGTAGTTTGAACGGAGGGAACAGATATGCGTAGAGGTTGTGCCACGGGTAGGTTAGGGCGTCGACTGCTAGGGCTTGGTCGTTGTAGATCGGTCTGATGTAGTGGGGAAGTCTGGCATTGTGCCTCGTGGCGAATAGGTCTATCATAGGCGTTCCCCAGATTGAGAAGAGATAGTCGCAGATGGACATCTTGAGGCACCATTCTCCGGTGGGGGGAGCCACGTGAGAGAGAGTCTGCAATGACGTTCCTGTTCCCTGGGATGTGGAGGGGGAGTAGCGTGATGTTGTTCAGAATGCAGAGGTTTAAAATTTCGGACGTCGAGTTGTGTAGGAGCCTGGACTTCGTTCCAACTTCTTTCTTTAAGTAGGCAAGGGCCGTGGTGCTGTCGGCTTGGATTTGGACTACTTCGTTCGAGATGATCGGAAGAAAGTGGCGAGGAGAATTGCTTTCAATTCGAGGAAGCTGATGTGTCGGCGTTTGTTTTCTTGCTGGGTGCCTGCTATTTCTAGGTTGTTTAGATGTGTTCCCCAGCCATGGTTTGAGGTGTCCGTGAAGATGATGTAGTCGGGGGAGGTTCGTGGAGTGGGACCGATTTGGTGAGGTTCGTGATGTCTGTCCACCAAAGTAGGCTGTTGAGAGGGAAGTCTTTGTGGAATCGGAATGGATAATCCGGGTTGAGGTTGGGGTTCGACCAGTTGTCGATTCTGTGGTGGTGGAACGGCCTTACCATCCATCTTCCGTAGGGAATGAGGGCCGCCATTGAATCCATCTCCCGATGATGGAGTTTAGTTCTTGGAGGGAGAAGTTCTGTTGGTTTTGAAATTGACGGATGTACTGTAGGAGGTCTTCTACTCTGTCGAGTGATGGAAAGACTTGGGCCGATGACAGATTGAAAAGGCTCAGAGGAACGTGAATTCCTGTTGAAGGTCTTGGTTGTGAAGGGCCCAGTCGTCGAGATATGCACTTGCCTTGATTTGGTGTTGGTGAAGAAAGGCTATTATGGGTTTTAGAACCATGGTGAAAATTTTTGGGGCTGCGTTTAAACCGAAAGGAGACAGTGGAATTCGAATACTTACTTGTTGTAGATGAAGCGGAAGAATTTAGTTGAAGACGGGTAAAGTGGAACGTGTAGGTAGGCGTCTTCTAGGTCGATTCATATTGTCCAGTCTTTCTGTTTGAAGGACAGGCGGATGGTGTCTAAAGTCTCCATCTTGAAGTGTGGGTTGTCTATGAATTTGTTTAGTGGTTTCATGTTGAAAATTAGACGCAGACTGCCAGATTTCTTCGGGCGTGTGAAAATGGCACTGTAAAAGCCTGGTCCCGGATTCTTGCATATGGTTCTTGCTTTTTTCGCTAGGAGGAAGGGATATCTCGGTTGATAGGATGTGAGAGACTGGAGTCGTGAAGTTCCACGGAGGGATTGATGCAGGTGGTGGTTTTGTGATGAAGGTCGGCGAAAGCCGTTTTTGATGACCAAAAGGACTTGAGAGTAGCGTGTGAGTGTTTTCCAGGCCGGGAAAAAATTGTGGAGTCTTCCCCGACTGGAAAGCGGGAGAGATGTTGAGCGTCATTCTTTGCGGTTGGAGTTGCGGCCGCCGGGGGAAGAGTAGCGGCTACGGCGATCAGGAGTCGCTGCGCGTTTCTGATTGTGTCGTTGATTCGAACGGGGTCGTGGCTGTCGGTCTGACTGAAAGGGCTGGGTTTTGGTGGATGAACTGTCATTTCGAGAGTTGCGGGTGGGGGATTGTGATGGCTCGGGTGGCATGCGGTTGCCTTGATTCCTGCTTGGTTTGGTCGACCGATAGGCTTGTCTGTCTTGACGAAATGGTTTGGGTTTGCGGGAGATGTCCAGATGTGGGGCGAGTGATGGGATGAGGCCGCAGAAGAGAGTGTCGGACTCGTGAATGGGTTGGTTTCGTAAGCGATGTTTAGTTGAATCATGTGAATGGGTTGGTTTCGTAAGCGATGTTTAGTTGAATCATTTAGATTGTTAGCTGACGTGAGGGCTGCTTCTCTCAAGAGTTGAGTGTTGTTAAACAGTGCCCGTGTGGCCCATTTGACCGAATCAAAGGTTGCAAAACTTGCTTTCTGGAAAAGTTGTGACATTAGTGTTGAAAGGTTACGGATTTCTTCGAGACTTGGGTCGGCCGAAAGCTTCTTCCAAAGGGCGTTAACAGCCGTGTTCAGGACATTGGCTTGTGGAGTAACACGTAGGCTTAAACGCAGGCCTAGGAGTAGGCTTGTCGTTGTTGTACAAAACAAAGGAGAGGACTTCAATTCTTTTAGGGATGGAAAAAGCTGTGCCGAAATCCATTTTTACTTCGCTGCTAAGGAATTCGCATTCACGATAGGTGTCGAAGTTCTTGGGATTGGTGGCGCCATCGCCTTGCAGACGGAAGTAGCTTGATTCCCGGCCGGGGCGGGGGGCTGGGGTTTCCGTGTCGAGTATTAAGGGTTCGCCTTTACCGAGAAGGCAGCCGCCGTTTTGAAGAAGGCAGGTGAAGAGAGTTGTAGACTGTCCTAAAAGGTTGCTGGGTTTTGCGTCCTCTTCACGCAGGGCGAAACCGAAACCAGTCTTCAGAACTCTGTTGATGACAGGTGCATTGATTGACTCGGCTGGTTTATAGAGAAAACAATCGGGGACGGTGTCTTCTACTGTTTTGAGGAGAGAGGCCAACAGGATAGTTGGGTCTTCAGTGTTGGCCTCTGGAAAGTGGATGTGTTTTGCTGGGGACGTGCGCTCAGGTGGCTGTGAGAGGATGTAGACTAGTTGGTGTTGAGCGAAAGGGGATCTTCTTGCCTGCGTTTGGTAGGGTGACGTCGGAGGTGTGCGAAAGGCATTTTCGGCTGTCATGGCTTGTTGTAGACGCAACCCAATCCCGTGTGTTGGCGTGACGTATGGACGATATGCATGACGGGGGAGGCATTGGCATCTTTTCGGCATATCGACGTAAAACAGAGTCGACAAGGACGTGTGCTTCGCTTCGAGCCACACTATGTTCTCTGCGGGATGACTTGGATGATAGATCCAAAGGAGAAGTGATGACCGAAAGTCCGGATTGTGACGAGGCTTCCTTGAGCTTGTGTTTGGTTTCCCGGAAAAGCAGCTTTGCACGCTTGAGGTCTTCAGACAAGGCCGAAAGATCCGGAGGCTGTGGAGTACGCTGGCCGTCTTGCAAGGGAGAGTCAATGTCGTTGTCGGCGGCATGCAACACTTGCTCAGAGTCGGGCGTGCAACGGTCGCCTAGCGTTGTCGTGGGCGGCGGAAGAGAGAGCGCAGCATCTGAGGCGGGAGCGATGACTGAAAGGGCAGCGTCCATTTTAGATGAGCGAGAAGAATCCAAAATCCTGAGCGAAAGGAGCGAGACGAGGTGACGCGTAGGAACCTCTGGAGGAAAATGAATGCCGAGACAACCACGTTCTAACTTATATAGGGAGGTCTACGCATGCACAGAAGGGTCCTGCAAGCAGGCGTCTACAGACAACGGAAAAACCTCCAGCGAGACATCAGATTCGAGGGAACGAGACACCACATTCAAGGAAATGTAATGCTAAAATTATCAGGGTAATATGTTTGGCAAACAAAGAAACATACATATGTAAAAGAATGTAAAGAGTTGAAAATTCTTTAGAAATAGAAATAGAAAGAGACGACGCACGAGGCATCCACCCACCCAAACCCAAGTGGCAGATACCACCATCAGAAGAGTTGTTTTTTGCCGCATGAGGGAGGAAACCGGAGTACCCGGAGGAAACCCTAGCGCAACGGGCAGGAAACAACTAGAGAAAAACCCGTACATATACACTTCCCATCGCCAGGATCGAACCCGGGTCTGTACGAAGCCAGAGATGTACAGCTGGGACCAGGACGCCTATCGAATCTGACGCCCCAATGCTCGCAGCTACCCGTGCACCCCGTGCACCCCGTGCAATTTATGTAATAGATTGCCGCATTAAAAATAAAGTAATTTGAATTAAATGATTCGCCTGGCTCAGTGCAGTTGGAAAAATAAGAGACACTCCAGTAGAGCTTGTCAAAACAAAGAGTTAAACGTAAAAAAGTTAAACACAAAATTCTGGCCTTTTAAGAAATGGGGTTAGGTGGTTTGTGCCTAACATGGTGCCATACCTGTCTGCTGAAACAGGGAATTCCAAGCGGGGACAACCCTTAAAGCAAAAACGTATCGACGGCAGTTAAGTCTCGTAGTGGGAATGGTGAGTTTGTAGGGATGTCCACGAGTCTAAGAAGCTGGACTAAATTCAAAAAGATGTAGCTAAATAAGCAGCAAACCACGAAGAATGTTAAAGTTCAAAATGGGATTGGCCTTATGTCGACGGAGCTCCAAAGAGTCCAACCCCAGTTGAGTAAGTCGCAAATTGTAGGCAGCAAGCCTCAAGCCTGGCAATGATTTGGTAAAGCGTCGCTGGATGGATTCAAGGTGGTCGATATCCTTAATAAGGTATGGGGACAAGACTGGGTAGCATACTCTATACTAATGGCCGAACATAGATCTTATATAGGCCCATAGCTTAGTATCCAGACAGCCAGACGTAAAACTCCTAAGGACGATAGACAAATGATGATTAGCGTTCGATACCATGTGTCCACAATGGGCAGTCGGTTTTTACCCCGAGTCAAACCAAACACCAAGATCCATTACCAAATTAATTTGAGGAATACCATCCATTTCGGAAGTGCATAGGACGTGGGATGTCAGTACGAGGACGTGAGCTACTGTATGTACAGAAAAAATTATGGGCAGGGTAATATCAAGAGCAGGTCGTGCTATAGCGATAGGTAGGTTCATATTTTTTTTTCATTTTACGTAAGACAAAAAAATGTACCCTGTCATTCTAAGTGCGCCCTACGACGCAGGGAATTAGAGATGTGCGCCGCCAAGCCACACCGCTGGCTAACATGAATTTCACAAAATTATCGGCAGTGGCGGCGAGGCAAGTGACGACCAAGTTATGTGAAACTTCACTTGCGCTGCCGCGGCCGCTGTCGAAAATTCTGCCAGTTTTTAACAATTGCAGTACAAAGCGCCGTTACAAAATTTGAAATGGAAATAGCAATCACCCAACTTATGTTGTTCCATTTCTAAAAAAAAAAAATCAGATACAAACAAGGTCTAAAAACCACGTCTTTCAATGAATTGAAGAAAACGTGTTAAACCAGCATTTCCGTTTACTGAAAATGTGATGCATTTGGAAATCAGTTGGTCATAGAGTAGCATTTACAGGTAGCCTGAGTCGAGGGTTAAGTAACGCTTACTTTGGGGAGAGGGGGTAAGTCGAATTATTTGGACCTTGGGCCGGGGGGGGGTCAAGTTTTTTTTTACAGGACCTTGGAGAGTGTCATGAAAAATTGTATGTCACATTTCCATTTTGTCCTACCACCCCGACACCAAGTCATCAAGATGCCGATTTGTCATAAAATTGTCATAAAATTTGGGTCAGTTTTGTGATAAGTTGAAAAAAAAATGCAATTTTGGCGTGGGAGCCCTGTTTGGTAGGTCAGTATAGCGAAGTAAGCGACTCGGCTAGTTGAATATTAAAAGCTTTGATCAAGCTTTGTTGTTAACATTTTAGTGTCTTCTGAAATTACACACTGAGCAGCACTATCGTGTATAGCTTGTTTTTTTTTCTTTTTTCCATTTGTCGTTTTATTTTAAAACACCTATAGACGTTCGTTTAAAACACCTACAACGCATTCCAAATGGTGTTGTGCTTTAAAAAACGTAATAAATATGCTGAATTGGTGGGAGGGCTTTAAAGCCGACAGGTCATCCGACAAGCCTGTAGGGTAACTTCTATACGTAGAACCTTTGCACTACAAACACTACTTTCATATGTACCTGTGTATTTGTTGTCGATAGCTTGGATGGTTCTTATTGATCCGCTTTACCGTCAGAACAATTTTAAATTAAATAAGGACCAGGCCGCAAACAGTTACTGAAAATGATGGTTTAACTACACATCAGTGTCAAACTTGACAAAGAGTTACTGATTCTTAATTTAATAGTCAGGCTTCTGTAGAATTTTAGTTCACAAACATGGCTACTGTTATAATTAAAATTTTGGCTTTCTGTCTTGTTTAATGGCTACTGCACTTAATTTTTGAAAATCCAGTCATAACCTACATTTTAAAAAATAGAAGGGTCACTGAAAAGTTTTGTATTTTGAATTTAAAATTGTTTGATATCTTCCAAACTAAAAAAAAATCCCCGTTTACAAGTTCGTATGCAGTCACCATTAAGTACACATTAAAGTTACAATTTGGCTGTAATTTTGGCAGTAAAGGTAACCGGCTGCCAAACTATGGTTATATCCCAATTTGGCAAACTACAATTCTATCTGTATATTATTATTCAACGTGTACAAACAAATAGCTGCAATATTTGTTTGTACAGGTAAAAATTATTAATAAATTATATATTGAATAATACAATAGATGCAGAATTGTTTGCCAAATTGGGATACAACCACATTTTAATCGACGGTATTTTCGTTTACTGAGTATTCTCTCAAAGGTGGACTAGAACCAGGCTATTTTTAACCTAAAAAGTTCTCTTTAACGCATTATTTTCATAACAACGTTTACGTCAGTTTGTATTATTTGGTTCGTCATTCAGCGTTTTGATTAGGTGTCATTCAGCATGGGTTAGAGCATCTATAAACGTTTTGGTTTACAACGTCTAGACGTTCTGATTTAGAACACCTTATACGATTTGATTCACAGTGGCTATAGTGTGTGTATACAGTGGTTCAGTTTACATATGTTTTGGTTTACAACATCTATCTGTTAGAAGCAGACTTTCCAACGTCAACAAATAATCGTCATCGGGAGACTGATCTATGACGTTGCGTTTGTAGTCGTTGTATTTTACAACACATCAAACCACATTACACGACACAAAGCCTCCTTATGATGGGCGTTGGGACTACGTAAGCATTTTAACTCTCAACACCACGTTGTTTGTAATCGGTGTAGAGTTAATTTAATTTTGGTGTTTAAACGTCAGGCTGCATTTTTCAAATATAGCAGCTGGCTATTTTATGGCAGTGAAGTTGATACTACGAAATATTTCATTTGCAAAAAAAAAATATATAAGAATCACCAAAACAGGGACAACACCAAGAACCGAACCCCACGCCAAAGTACAGTATTTCAAGCTTATGAAAGAGATATGAAGCAGTCAAGAAGCAAACTGTTACAATTTAATTAAATTGATCTAAAAGTTGTTGTTAGATTTTAGTGAGCACGAACCCAGACTGATGATCTGAAAGTCATCTAAACACAACAATTTTACAATTTATTATCGAGCCGCTAGACTCCTAATTTTATTTGAAAAGCATGTATGGAAATGTAAAGAAAATCGTTGATTGCAGCGTGTACGAACCATGATTAATAATTTAAAAAAATAACTTTAATATATACTCACCGTTGCATTCTTTCGACGTGTTGAGAGACCCGTGTTCGCAGAAGCATGTGTTGTTAAGGCGGCATTTACCAAATTTTTGGCACGCAGAATTGAATTGACATTCTGTAAATAATGAAAAGGTTAAATACGCATTGCGCTGCTGAGCGACTAGACGGCTGATTATAGCAAACACAATCGTACAAAAGTGATCATCTTACGCTGAAAAAAGGCTGAAATGCGGATCCCACGAAAGGGATACGAACCAGCGACTCTGAATTACTAAACAGACGCCCTTGTCTTCTGAGCCAGCCGTCCAAGGCCATCTGTCCAAGGTGTTTTTTTTCCGTTATCACACAGTCACACACAAATTTAAATGCATGAATCCTTTCGTTGGTTTAAAGAGGCCGACTTTTGAATTTACCAGCGTATAGTAGTGGTAGGTAGGAATGATACAATTTAGCTCGAGAAATTCAAGCCAGTGGCTGCCATTGTACCAATGACTGAATGATTGAATAACTATGAGGCAAGCCAATGAACTTGGTGGGCGGAGCACTAGCATGGTCTTCGATCAATCGTACTAGGATTGTGTTGTTTTCACAGTAGCAGTGGAACTTCTCGTGAACATAACTTCGTACAACAAATATTAAACATTGTTAAAATTCTCTGCAAAAACATACCTGGATCCTGCCACGCATAGCTACGCATCTGAAACCACAAAATGATCGTAGTTCACAGAATTCCGCATAATTTTATCCACGCACGAAAAAATTCCATCGCCTGGTAGTTTTAGTATCTCTTCACAAAAATGGGGTCTGATGAAAGTGAAGATACCATTAAGCGAGTCACCCAAATTCAACAAACCCGTAGGATAAACTACTATCGTAGTTTCTTGATAAAGGCAGCTAAATAAGAAAAGGATATACTTTGCATTAGTTTTACGAAATATGCAATTATTTTTATTCCCGTGTTTTTCCTTAAACCAAACCTGCCCAGCAACTCTTGATTTTTCCTGTGCTGTATTCCATTGCACTCTATGCATTATTTTTATAGTAGTGATAATCACCATTTAGTGTTTGAAAGTTCATGTTGTCATTTTATTGTCTGTACTGTGATGGGACTGGGTTTTAATGCCGGATAATGGTTGCGATTGCTTGCAGTGTTTAGGAATAAGCCAAACATATATCACAGATCTCATTCTTCCACGATTAATGCAGTGAAACGGAATATGAAGGCAATATTTGAGATATACGCACGTCAAGTATTTTTTTTAGGGGGAGAGGCTGCTAGAAAGGAAAAAGGCCCAGCCGGTTTGGGTTGAAAATCACTTTTAGTGCGACTTAAGAAAAAGCTAAAAATTTTCACCACAAACCACCAATCCTTCCCTCCCTCTGTACAACCACTATTGAGTGGTATTTATTCCTTCACAAACCGCTTCCATTCAACTCCTTCATCCCCTGGCAAACTCTTTTAGTGGTATTCGCTACAACAGAGGTCCTGGTAGGAAACCATTTTTTTGGCTGAAAAAAGATTTTTCTATTAATTATTCGGTAGTGTGGGATACATTTTGTAATGTTTTTCTTTTCAACATATAGGAACTACTGAAGAGTTTCTCAGGGGATTAGGGGAGGGGAGGGAATCGGAAGTTTCTGGTGGTAATTGTTTAGCCCCCCGCAACTCAGGCTAAAACATTTAGGTTACCCAACCCCTTGAAGGGCCTATTTTTTCTTTTTTAGTAGTTCCCCCCCCCCCCCAGAAAAAAAATAGAAAAACAGAAACAAGTTTGGTATACACGTGAGTATAGGCCCACATTTTTCGTGCTAACTTTTTTCTGGTGGCTGGTAACATACGCCGCTTTTAGTAGGCGCGATGTTGTCACTCTGAACCGTTTGTTGTCGCTCTGGCGTTTGTGTCTGTTGGGGCACAGAGTCTGATTACCCAGAGTTTTCCGTCATCAATACATGGCGTAATATTTAGTTTGTAACTGATTGTTGCTGCTAATCGACGTTACCCGTCACATTGCTGACTGTTCGCGCTTTTTCATTGCTGCCGTGCGTAGAATCAACTCGCCCGCCCTTTTTCATTTCTACCGTGCCAAAAATGAACATGCTTCCTTAATCCACTGATGCCGTGAGAAGAATGAACATAAGCGTCCTTACGCATTACTGCACTGCGTTTGGATTGGTCGTCGGACTGATTGCTTTACTCACCTAAGTGTATTTGATCGAATAACCCCTTGCCTATGGTTCGGTACAAGTTATACACATATTTATAGATTCCTTTTCATTGTATCAAATCGTGGTACGGTAGCATGACACCCGTTGATATTTTTTATAATTCTAAAACACCGTTGGGACTCGCAACCAATAACACAGGATCAAAATGATAGTGATTATCAGTCTACTACAAAAATAACGCATAGAATGGGAAGGAACACGGGAAGAGAACACTCGGAAGATGCTGGGAGGTTAGGTCTACGGAACCGAAAACGCAAGATTAAAAAAGTATTACTTTTGTCGTAAAAGCAACTCAAAATACAGCCTTTGCGTATTTAGCCACTTTTATGCTTTATTTCTTTGCTCTGCTCATGCCACCATGCAGCTGAAGGATACCATGCCAACAATGGTGTGCCGCAAATCCTAACAATGAATCTGTAATGCTGCTCTAATGTGCCATGAGATTTCTTCGTTTCACTAGTAATGACCTCATGGGACAAAAAATACCTGAAGTTATAGCCAACTGCTTCTGCTTGGCTTTCCGTTCCGCTGAAATTTATTTATCGACTGTAATTTCGCTGCTAGTCGTTCTCAAACGCCGAACGGAAGCGGTCTTCTAACATATCCAGGTGGTAAATCGCAAGGTTTCTGTAAAACTTCTGTGTCGTAGGTTTTCCGATGCATGCGCAATAGGTATCAGCAAACCATTACCAAAGGTAATAGAACTGACGGTCCATGGCCCAGTTGAAAACCTGTTGTACAACCCAGAACCTTCGATCGTTATGATACTATGTGACCCGTCCGTTCGCCTTTACTGTGTGACATCAGCACAAATTGCCGCAAAACGTTATTTTTCTTTCCCAAGTCCTGAGGTGGTAAACGGTGGATAAAGCAAGAAGGAATGTCCCTTAAAACGGTGACGTCACTTTTGATGGAAGCAGAGTAATTGGGTCAGATCAGCCGCGTATTTGTTTACGA
>JAHWFP010132222.1:820-14553 GCA_023313725.1 Lithobius niger | reverse complement strand
CCCCCCAAATCTTGAGACACCTCAAAAGCGAATAGTGGTGCCAAGCTGGAGGAGCACAGAAACAAGTCTATGACAGACTCCTGTATTACACCCCCATATTGCCTAAGGAAAGTCGGAGACCCATTTTGAACAACAACAAGATCCAACAGATCCAAGGTGTCAACCAGTCGACGACCCCATGCCTCACATCGATCTCCCCCCAGAGCCAGTGGTGTGCGTTGAAGTCACCTCCCAGTATCAACGGCCTGGGAAGTGCCTCCACCCACCCCACCCACTCTGTCCTTGAAACTACACCCACCACGTGGATTATGCCAACCGTGATCCACTGGGACAACAACCACACCCTCACCACACAACCATCAATACCGGGACACAAAGGGAATGGAAAAAGAGAAAAGGGGACCCAGTGTCGTATAAACATCCGGACCCCCGAACACCCTGGGCCAGCGATGCCACTGAAACCATACAGGAAAGGGGAAGTGCCAAAAGGTAATTTTGATTCGACGAGGCCTAAAATATCAACTTTTTGAGCGATACGGTCAATTTCTACCAATTTACTACTTGCTCCCCTCACATTCCATGCACACACAGTGAATTAATAGGTAAGAGAACTACACTGAAGATAACTCGCCCTCTGAGCCCAGGATGCTCCCACCTTCTTTGAACACAGTACCAGCAGAGAGATCACTACTGCCAGGGTAACTCACGATCATATCCCCTGTTCCAGATCTACCTTCTTCGCTACATTCAGCCCAGGATCCTGCATTGCTTTCGGCACTGTTCAACTCCTCGCCACACACTTCACTGTTTGACACACTCTGGCAACACTACAAGACACTGTACCACCCACAACTTCGTTCGCACCAACATTATCACACACTGTGCTACGCCCACTCGAAGCAGGCGATTCATTGGTGACAGCCAACAACGCAAACTTATTTCCACTCACAACTTGAAACTTCGTGCTTGACACCGGGCTCGCTTTTCATTCTTCGTGCGCATGCTATGTCTTTGCTACGGTGCCTAACAATTCTTGGAGCACGTGTTATGTATTACGAACTTTCGCCCAAACAGTTGATTGTTGATGAGTAAAATAAAAGAATCCGTGCTACAGCTAAACACATATAGTTTTAAACCAAACTAAGCTGCGTTTTTACTTTCGAGGCCAGGCTTCGAAATTGGCACCTATTAACAATGGAATAGTCTATTTATTTCGAGGATGCAGGTTTTCAGAGCTGAGCGGAATTGTTTCAAAGTAGCAATAATTATTGCCCCAATGTGCCCTCTTCTGTTGTTAAAGATAACACACATTGAATTGTTTAAAAGTGCTTGCATACTGAATGCTGACTTACTGAGTGTTAGGATTTTTTTTTATGGATTCAGTAAAACACATGTCTTTTTTGGGGCTGCGTCAAAATTTCGACGAAATGTCCTGTTAACCTTTAGTTGCATGAAAGAATTTCGCATACGTTTTTTAAGGATTATATGGGTCAGTCGTGGGATTCGAACCATCATTCGCTTTGTTTGCACACGAGAACGGTGACCACTCGGCTAATGCTGCTCGCTTTGCCCGGTTTGCCCGCTTTGCCCGCTTTGCCATGGGGCCCCTTCACAAACTTCAAGAGGGGAGGGGAAGGGGGATGAGAAGGGAAGATCACAATAAGTGCTTACTGAAAGTGCGCATGGGATGGGTGTTTTTTTGGGGGTTAATAAATTTGCAACCGAAAACCAGGAGGGCTGGGGAGAAAGGCAGGAAGGTATACAGCCCCGCCACTGCTGGAGGGTGGTCGTGGGGGCCTGAGAGGGTGCGGGGGTGTGCAGATTGGGGGGGGGGGGAAGAAATTGAAAAAGTCACGATGCGCCGGAGGTCATGGGATGTGCAGTGGGGTGTGGGGTGCCAGGATGTTCGGGGGGGGGGACAAACACCGAGGGTGCCGGAGGAAGGGCGGGGCGGTATACAAACCCTACACTGCCGGGGTGTGCAGTGGATTACGGGGGCGCCAGTTACTTTTCTAACACGACGAAACATCGGGAGAGGCAAACTCCAGGAAATTCAATTACCGTGCAGCATGCACGGGTCCAGCTATAGTCTAAGTAGAATAGCAATCTACCCCAAAACAAAACTTGTTAAGGATTCCCGCCAAGCTTTTTGACCGTGTGAAGTCGTGATATCAAACGCCAAGCTCTTTCGCCAAGCTAATCCCACCGAGTACTAGTTCGAAGGTTAAATGAAATGTATGAAAATTGCTTACAGCGCAATTTTCAATTATTTCATTTAACGTTTGCAGTATTAGTCGGTGGGATTAGCTTGGCGAAAGAGCTTGGCGTTTGATATCACGACTTCACACGGCCGAAAAGCTTTGCGGGAATCCTTAACAAGTTTTGTTTTGGGGTAGATATCAGTAATTTTTGGTCCAAATTGATGAAATCCATTTTAAAATGCCAATCTAGTTTTCTGGTCCATTGCTTTTTCTTCTTTTTTTTTTTTTGGTTTCGTTAGAGTTTGAGGACAGCAGTCACCTTTTTTCGTTTGATTAGCATTTTTATTAGTATTGCAGTATCTCCTTGTAAACGCATGAATTTCTTTAATTGTCAGTTTGGCATTGTTGCATAAAAACAATGTTTAAAACAATGTAAAACAATCAATTTGGACCTTTGGAGCTCCCTAACCCCTGAACCACTTGACCAATTAGAAAGGTCTATATGAAAAGGGCACATCTCCAGAGCAATGCCTGTAAAATGAGCTAAGAACCAGCTTTATTTACCGCATGGGAGAATTTATTTTCGTGATACAAAAAAAAAGCGTTAGTAGTATTAAGAATTAGGCAAATATCAAAGTTATTCACGTCGTTTTTTTCAACAAGAAAATGTTAAGCTGTGGGTCTAACAGTGACTTTTATGTTGTCAGGCGACCAAAGTCTCCCGATCAAACAAGTTTCAGAGTTTTCTGTCGCATTGTTATTTATGCTCACATGCCTGAAAACAGCCAAACTCCCTTTGCTGTAAAGACACGACGTGTCTACTTGTCGCCATGCTCATATATACATATTATGTGGATGTTATCGTTTTATCTTGGCGGGCGACACACTAGCGTGTGTCTTGATGAGCGTAGCTTACAGGCTGTTTGGCTCAATAAAATCAAATCAATCAAATCAAACATAATCTGCACGTAATTATTGCCACTTAATGCTCTAACGTCGCATTTTGGACATTTTTGTTCAGGATCCGTTGGGATTCTAATTTATGAATACTTTTCGTGAGTTAAAGTGGACGCGTTTGGATTCAGCAGTATGGCCACATTGGTCGGCCACTTGTGCAACATTTTAATTGTTTTTGTTGGCCGTGACTTGTGGGTGCTGGGGGAGAATTGGAAGCTCCCGTAGTCACAATTAAATTTAAAAAAAAACACTGGTCAAACCTGTCCTTACCAACAGTTTGAAATCACCATATAAACACTGTCCTATGGTTATTAGAAACCCCAGGTATTGAAGCGGTTCTTCAACCGTACCAATAAAAGATGCCGAAACCTACCGTAGGTGAAACGAAAACTTTTTAAAGTGGACTTATAAGTGTGTTCTTTCAGACGTTCCGTACTCTTATTCATGGGTGATCGTCTGATAATCTCTAGTTTTATATGCAACGTTCGGTCCTCATGTGAAACTTTTTCTAATTGCTGTTCTCTTTAAGTCTGAAACAACGAGGTGCACGAAACGACCTCAAATTTCTCTGGGGGGGAGGGGGGAGGGATTTGGAGAGATAGCTCTCAGCTTTCGCCCATATAGTCGTCAATGTTGGACGCTCTCGTACTGTTGCTAATTGCGACTGTACCACAATTGGCCTTACAAGTGAGACCTATCTCTCAATCTGCCTTCTTGCATTTTACAGTTGTTCTACAAATGCAATATGTATTCCAATTCTCTTGCAACAACAATGTTAACTCGTGCATTGCCTAGCCGACGATTGTAATAGTTCATTTCATTTCATTTATTTCCCAGGAGCCCTGGTCCGTAACCGCACGCTCCTAAGTACAAATGCTAGAACTCAAATCAACAAGATAACTCCAACTGTTACATAAAATCACCCTGCAGACAGGAAGCAACCTGTTTACGCCCGGGATAGCTTACTTACTCACCACACAAAGCATAAAAAAAAACAACGTACAACAAACCACACTGCACTGCGACACTAGGAGACGGGACCCTTTAGGCAAATGCTATACTGTGACCCCCGTCGCCTTACAGAACCTAGCCAGGTACCGCAATCGCTGCAACGACTCCGCTCCAGCTGCAGCAGACAGCAGCAAATCCAGTGTCGGTATCGCATACATGAATCTTGCCAGCGAGGCACGAAGATGGGCATACAATGGGCAAACCACAATAAAATGCTCTGGTGTTACCTCCATGTGACACGCGTGGTAGAAGGGGGTGTCAACCCACCCAAACCGAAATTGATGTCCACGCAAAAGCGACCGTATAACCGTATAACTCAGCCTGTCCAGCACCGTCTGTATTCCAGAAGTAGCCTGAACACGAAGAAGAGTTTTGCCAGTCTCAGCTCTCATCCATTCATCCTGCCAGTGCTGCAGAAGCCATCGACGAATCAATGGCCGTCTGGCAGTTACCGTAACAACTTGCACGACTGGGAGCGCTCCTTGAAAAACTGCTTCACGGGCAAGACCATCAGCAACCTCATTCCCTATTGTCCCACTGTGCCCACGGACCCACCGTAGAGCAACGGTACCACGCCTCAGAGCTACCCAGAACTTCCATCCGATCGTAAAGATCACAGGATCTGTTACAGTTAAACTGCTGAGAACACTGCGAAGCCGCTTTATGCTAGTTAGCGAGTCTGTAACGATCGCGAAGGATGGTAGCTCCAAATCCAGTGCCACATCCAACGCTACAGAGGTGGCCGCCATCTCACACATTGTGCTAGACGTCGCGGCATCCATGCTCCTTTGAAGAATTACCTTCAGAGAAGGTACATACACACCAATCCCACCTCTTTGTTCATCTTGATGGAAAGAAGCATCGCAGTACACTTCGCACTCAACAAACCAATGTTAGAAAACCTGCAGTACATCCACGCACCATGCCCACGGACAGAAAGGAGAAGCTATGCCCACTTCATAACAGTGATGAGAGACGCGTAGCAGAACACTCGTGCCCATCCCTGCAACTCCAAGAAGGCTCCGTGCTTTCTCATTGAGCTTACGATAATCGCACAGAATCTGACGAACAGGGTCTCCCTCACCCCTACTTACGTTACGCAAACACATAACCATCAGAAGCTCCTGCGCCCTGTTCTACAGGGGCGGCTCATTGCTCTCTACCCCTAGGGCTTGCACCGGCGTAGACAGCAAACACCCTGTAACAACTCGAAGACACTCATTCACAGAGGACTGTAGTGACCGCAAGTGCCGTTTAGACATTGCCAGGAACGGAAGGTAGTAGTCTAGGCTCGCTCTGATGAAGGTCCTGTAAGTAGCTAAAAGCGCACCACGAGTTGCTGTTGTCCGCCTCACCAATGCTTTGAGGACGGACAATCGCAACTACACTTTCAAACGCAGATTAGTGACGTGAGCGTTCCACGTGAGTTCTGCATCTAAGAGCACCCCTAGATACTTGACTTGCTGTTTAGGCCATATGTGGACCCCTCCTACAACAAGCGTTGGCATTGCCTCACGTATGCCCCGCAGCTTCGTGAAAACTACTAACTCAGTTTTAGCAGGCGCTAGTAAAAGACCTCTCTCCGCCAAACGCAACGTGACCAGATCGAGCGCCCGCTGTGCATGCTTAGCTAGGAGGGCCAGATCCTTGCCAACAAACCACACAGCAACATCGTCCGCATAACAGACAATGTTGGACGAAAGGCTCAGTTCTACAAGAACATCGTTGATCGCCAGAGCGAACAGGGTCGGGCTTAGGCAGCTTCCTTGCGGAAGGCCTCGCTCAGTTTGTGCTTCCGCCGACCAACAGCCATTAACTCGCGTGACAAATCTTCTCTTACCCAAGAGTGCTAAAATCGCGCTACTGAGTCTCTGACTTACACCTATCTTCTCCATTATTACTCCTATCCACGCAATCGAAACAGTGTCGTACGCAGCCTTACTATCTAAAAAGACCACTACAACAACGTCACCTCTCATCCACGCTTCTCGTATACTGGTCAAAAGATACAGAATAGCATCCTGCGCGTTCCTGTTAGGCCTGTAACCAAACTGCACTGGTGCGAGACAACCATAATACCTTACATGCCACTCCAATCTGCGCACAAGCATTCGTTCCAACACCTTACGCAGACATGACAACAGAGCAATTGGTCGGTAGTTCACTATGCTCGACTTATTACTACCCACTTCGTGTACAGGCACTAGAATAGTAAACATCCAAGTTGTAATAGTTTATGTGTTAGGTAAGAATGTAGTTCCAAGCCCTCCTTCATTCAATCCGACTCCAGCCATCGTAAGTGGTTTACCACCCAAAACCAAAACTGGTAGAAAAACCCGCCAAGTTTCCAAAAACGATCGGCCTTTGAAGGTAGTGATAGCATTGAACCAGGGAAGGGTCACCAAGGTCAATCCTATTAGCCAAGTTAATCGCACCGACTAATAGTTCGAAAGGTAAATGAAAAATTGAAGATTGATACTCGCTGTAGCAATCTTCAAGTTTTCATTTAACGTCCAAAGTATTATTGGGTGCCATTAACTTGGCTAATAGGATTGATCTTGGCGGCCTTTTCCTGGTTGAATGATATCACTACCTTCAAAGGCCGATCGTTTTTGGAAACTTGGCGGGTTTTTCTACCAGTTTTGGTTTTGGATGGATACAACACCTTTCATAGGACTGTGAACGTACATAAGGTTACACCGTCTTATCTTCATCTGTACCTTTTTTTAGAGTAATTTTATTTCTATAAATTTTCACATTTATAATTTTCAAATTTATCATTGCCATTTAGTCGTTAGATTAGCCAAATTAACAAGGTTTAGTTTGTTGTATGACCATTCTTCACATGCTTACGTTGATTCAATACCATTTTTGCACACGCTGGATAACAATAGCTGATTTCGTTCGCTTCGCTGACTCAATCAGCGCATCCCCTGCAGTTGTTTTGTTTATCCCTGCACCTTCCTCTTAATTTTTTTTAAGATTTCGTCGACATTTAGTCATGCAGAAACCTCCGAAGGTCGCTGTTACTAAAACAGCCGAACGCGAAGCGTTTTATTTTTGGGTTACTAAAAAAAAATTCCGTTAGCTCGTGGATGCCCGTATTGTTGTGTAACCATCATGCAACGTGCATACCTTTATTCTTACGCAATCCACGGCAAAGTTCATGTCTCCTTATTTTGTCCTTCGTTACAGTTCAGTTTTTAGTTCGTCCAGGCTTTTACAATAAATCTAAGGACCAGTGTTGATTTTTCAAGCAAGCCATTGTTGTTGAAATCTATGGTTGCAACTTGGAAAAGAAACGAAATTTAAGTTCGCTGGTTGCGAATTTCAAAACACTCCCACGCATTTGTCCTGACCTATACAACCCCAAACCAACAAAAGGACCATGCTCAGATCACCACGCATCCGTGTGCAAAAGTTCAGCTACGTAGGCCTTCTCAATTTTGCGCTAGCCATGAGCAATTAGTCTATGGGATTTAACATGGGGCCAGCGTTATTGATGCAAAAACAACGTTATTGACGCATCTTTCTCTCTATGAATGCGGACACTCAGCCTTTAACTTTCAGTTTTTCTTTATGCCTGCACCTTCTCCTTACATTTACTACAATTTGAAAGATTTCTGTCGTATTGGGATTTATCCTCAACATACCAAAATATGCTTTTAGTTGCTTACAGTTAACAGACACATGTCTGCTAGTGACGCCGCCTTTTTACCATAAACAATCAATTTTTTAACAATCGGGTGTCTACAATGGGATGATCGACTGTTACTTGACGGCGACACACTAGCGTGTGTTTAGATTTTAGATCATTCACTAGAAGTAATCCCCAATTTCCCCCAATCCTCCCCAATTAAGTTTCATCATGCCCCAAACAATTCACCACTGTTCATCCACATCACATTAGTTTAAAGCAGGGATTTGTATCGTTTCAGGCGAGTGCAACATCTAAATACTGACCATTAAAACATCTATAAACAATGAATCTGTTTTAAATAACTTTCAACCTTTCACCATCGTTTGCTCACTACATCAACATATCTGCCCAGTCAAAATCACTGCAGATGGATGACAACTGCTGGGGTACCGTAGCTTCTTGCAACTGTACTAAGAGAGGTACGAAATGTCATATTGAACAATGACTTTCCTGTACACTCCCGTGTGCCTGTGAAGGCCACTGCTCAAGTGACGCACTGTGAACAATACGACACAGCTTTAATAATTTACCGTTTCCAAAAGAAGCACATGTAAAGCGGCAATCATTACATGCACATTATGTTTTCCTTCACATTAAACAAAAACTAAAATATGTACGGGACACATTGTTCAGGCATTTCTTTTAGAAGATTAAATTATTTTTTTTTAACGATAGTCGCAAGATAAGATTGATCAATTAGTTCCGGAGATACAAGAGATTTGGTATATTGCATGGTCGCCATTTTGAGAGCGTCATAATATACTTTCATTTAAATTACGCAGAAACTAATAGATTTACGGCGTACATTGTTTCGCCATTTCTTTTAGCAAATTAAATTACCTTTCCAACTATAGTTCGCACGAAAAGTTTGATCGATTAGTTCCGGAGATAATTGAGAATTAGTATTTCGCACAGCAGTCATACTATGTTTTTCTTTAGATTAAACCAAGACTAACAGATTTATGGCATATATTGTAAAGGTATTTCTTAAAGCAAATTAAAAAAAGGTTTAACGAACGTTAACCACTTCTGGTCATCTGCCCGAAGCCCTAAGGCCCTATGCCTGCAACAGCCAGATTTCCAGGCGGTCACTCACCCAAGTATGTATCAATCCAGCCCCAACTAAATTATCTTTCCAACAATAGGTCGCACGATTGGCTTGATCAATTAGTTTAGGAGATAAAAGAGATGTAGTGCATCGCGTGGTGGCCAGTTCGATGACGTCATCACAGCTATACGTCGTCACTTCCGGGAGTGTCTCCCGGCGGATTTGGAAACTACAATGTGTGTACAGCTTCCATGTGCAATTTGCAGCTTGTTGCCGGAACTGAAATGTTTTTCACTAACAGTGAGCACTGGACATACCAAGAGGATATTACTAAAAAGTCCGAATAGGCTACGTGGTGTACTGAACAATATCTATTGCGCATTTTATTTTTTAAAAAGCGCTCCTAACTTTTGTTACTACAATACGGTAAATGAGCCAGAATTTTGTGTGTGACGATATAATCACGTATCAAATAAATTTTCATCGGATGCTGATATTGGTTTTATTACCAAAAAATAAATAAAAATAAATAAATAAAACACTCGTTGCTTCAGAGTTTCCTATCCCCTTCGTTTTTTTCCATCAGGTTTTTACAATTTTTAAATCTACAAGAACCCCATATTTTTCAGTAAATTCAGCAATTTATTTGGGGGTGTTGGGTGAGTAGAGGGGGGAGGAGAAATCATACAACTTTGAGGGTACGTAAGGCTGACTACTTTAAATTTTACACTTGTTAGGTGAATTAACAAAAGTTAAAATAACCACACACAAATTGGGATAAGTCTTCATTGTATATTATACTGCAATTTCATGTGGACAGTTATGTTTTTTTTAATGTCTAACAATCAATTTTAAAGCAATAAATCGCAATAAATAACGATAGACTAGAAAACAGCTTTCGGCGAGTGACAACGTTTTGTTGCGTTAATGCACCTTAAGACGGAGAGAAGATACACATGTGCGAGAGTCAGTTTCACAACCTGTCCCCAGCCACCATACGGCAGCATATTGGAAGAATCTGGACTGCTCATATAAAAATAAATATCTCACCATTGTTTTATATTAGGCTTACGTGCGAAAAACTAATGGTTTTGACGTTGACAGCATAACTGAAACTATACATTTAAGCGCTGACAAATGCACAATTCGTTCAGTCTTATTTCAAAGAATACATACACCGTATTCCATTCGAATCGGTTCATGCTTTTGGCCGTAACTGCGACAGTGATCAACAGTCAGACAGGAAGCCAGAGTAGTACTGACGTGCAGGGCCGTATTGGGAGCGGTCGGGCCACCCCGGGAAAGTGCTATAGGGACCTCTGGTGACTTGGGGGGGAGATGGGCAAGCTCTAAAGTTAGTGTATATTTAAATGAATCTGCGTAAATTTGAAACTTTTCCATCAATTTAAGATGCCATTTTTCGTGAGAATCTCATTTCAAATTTTTTCCAACAGTATTAAAAAAAAAAAGAATGGCATTTTGCAGTGTGTGTGTCTGTGCGTGGAGAGGGGGGGGGGGGGGGGGGGGGTAGGGATACTAACCCTGTAAGCTAACGTATATATTTTAAAGAAATCACCTTTAATTTGGAACGTTCTCCAGCAACTCAAAGCTGCAATTTTCGTAGGAATTATCATTTCAAATTTTTCTCAAAATATTTTTTTTTTAAACAAGGGCTCCTGTAGTATACGTGTGGGATGTGGGAGGGGTGGAGGGCGGCCCAGGGCGGATTCCTGAAGCTATCGTATTTTAAAGAAATCGGTTTAAATTTGCAACAATGATGCAATTTTTGCACGAGTTCGTTTCAAATTTAAAAAAAAAATTTTTTTAACAAGGGCCAAATGTAGTGGGGCCTCCCCGGTGATCCCCGGGTTCCCGGGCGGTCCAATCCGACACTGCTGAAAGAGGAAAATTTTACCCAACGGTACAGAGCCCCATTTTGTGAAATATGTCACAATTCGGCCTAACGAAACAAAAAACACTGGGTGGTGAAGCGTCGAGTTGATGATCCCAACCTTGACCCCTAGCAAATTTGTATCACACCCCAAGACTAAATCAAGGAAGGAAGAGGAATGTTTTCTTCAGAGTCGAACTCTGTTTTTGAGAAAGATTTCTATTGAGATCGAGAAACAGTATCACTGTATCAAATAATGATACATGTAGGCCTACTCAAGACAAAGTACTTATTTTACTAGCATTTTTGAACCTCGACAGTCTAATATAACACCAAGCGGCACCGGGATATCTTGACAAATTAAAGAGCTAATCTTTTTTTTTTTACTATTATTTGTAACCAGGACCGCCCCCCCCCCTTATTTTGGCCGATTTAATAAAGCATTGTAGTGATTTCCCGTTTGCATGAAAGTACTGTGATTTTCCGTTAGCAGTCACCCAAGCTTTTATAAGATTTAGTTATATTCAGGGTCAAGAGACATAGAGGCCTATCCCGTTTTCAAGAAAGTAGTGTGACTGGAAAAAAACATGACGTCATCAGTACTGTGCCTCATTGTTGAAAACACAGTTCGAATCATTACTTACACCCCAGACAATTCCGTTTGACAGACATACAAACAAACAATAAAAAGATTATCGAGATTATAAGGATGAATAAGGATTATCGAGATTCCCATTGCGGACGTCCATATCATTGCGAACACACACACACACACACACACACACACATACACAAACAAACAAACAAACAAATATTATGATCTTAGTTATATAGATTTCAAATCTGTGGGTGAAACTAATACTGAACCGATAAAAGTTACGTGAGCCATCCTGTTACGGATTTACAAAATAAATCTGAGCGTCAGATGCCAGTTGAGGCCAGGAGGAATATCCCTCCCTTCCCTTCCTGGCCAGTCCGCTACTGTAAAGTCAGGACATCGTTCGCTTTCCTCACTCGTTCAATAACAAACAGCACCACACACAGCGTAATAAAATACTGCAATAAACCGCACCCGAAAATCAGCCAGACTGGCGAAGTCTATACGCGCATCGAAATACAATGTACTGTCCAGATGCCCGCACCAGAATTCAGTGTACCATCCAGATTCCCGCCAAAGGTAAGTGAGGACGCGCCTTGTGTTGTTCTTTGCGATAAAAGTGGAGCCACGTCGATGTCGACGTATAATCTCGAACCGACAGCAATATTGACGAGGTGACTTACCGCAGTGCGTAGTTAAACGCCATTCGTCAATGCAATTTTTCTTATTACCGTACACCTTTACGTAGACGTCATCCATAGATCGTACACTATCGGACGACGGTTTTTCGTGGAAAGACTTTCTTTGAGGTTAGCCAGTTTTTAATCGAGATGGTTCTGTTTAGCAAATAGCCTTTTGACCTTCTACACTGCAACTCACCCGCATTTGTACTGCAATTTCGTCGGATCATAATTCAACAAAGATGTGTCTAATTTTTGAGGTGATGTGGCTGACTCGATTTGGTCGAGGCTCCTTTTTGGGTACAACCACATTAATTCGAACGTGTGACACGTCAAATTAAAAATTAAAAATACACCCGTAAAATGAACAGACAGTCACTTACACGAAATAGAACTAAAACAGTATCCAAGAAACAACAACATCCAAAAACCATATAAATAAAAAAAAACTAAAAAAAAACTCCCTTAACCGGAAATATTCTGCATGTTTCATAAATTTTAAGTGGACACACAAAATACATATATTTTAGCCACTAACAAACACAATTTGCTTTCACTTTCTGACATAACCAGAAAACAATCCCTGTTACCCGTGTGATACACATATTAAACAACGCATACACTCGCAGACATGGCCAATTAACAAACACAAATTCCGCTCAATTAAATTGTGAGCGGAATCCTAAATTGTCAGGAGAATTGCCAACATCGCCTTACCAAATGTTGCCACGCCATTCGCTCCTTATCGTATTCTGATCGCCTCCGTAAACTTCATCTTACTTCTATTCGTGTTCGTTTTCATCGTGGTGACATGATACGTACTTATCAACTTACTGACAATCTCCTTGATGTGGACTCTGCTCTTTTTTCACTCCCAATTTCAATGGTACAGTGAGGCGGATTTCAGCAGTTTTAGGCCGAAATTGTTCAGTTGATGATAAAAGCATAAAACTTGCAGGGTTGGTCATTATTCGGCCTACGAAAACTTTAAGATAGAGAGGCTTCGAAATATCCCTCCAGAAACAAAATGGCGGCAGTTTTCAAAAATAGCCACCACTTAAAGCATACGGTATAACGCATGAACTGCCCATCACAGGAAGAAAATTCAAAAACGAAAGATGTTGTTCACATTAAACTCTGTCCAGACATGAAAGGTCGTACGCAACTGGCATCAAAAATGGCGGCCGTTTTCAAAATGGCCGGCATTTAAAAGCATACATTGTGCTATAACACATGAACTTCCCATCACAGGAAGAAAATTCAAAGACGAAAGATGTTGTTCGCATCAAAATCTGTCCAGGCACGAAAGGTTTTCAAAATGGCCGTAACTTATGGTGGCCGTCTACCCTAAAATACACGATTTTGAAAAAATTTTTTTATTTTTTTTGACTGCATTTTACGTTTTCTTCTGGTATTTAGTGTTTGAAATTTAAATATATAAAAAAAATCCAGCAGTTTTGACATAAAACATTAAATTTGTACCCTAGTCACACGAATTTTTACGAAAAAAATGCTCATTATGTATGCACAAATTTCAAATCGTTGTAACTTAGCTTCTATTTACCGTAGAAGCACGAAATAAAGGGCAAGTTGAAGCGCTTTAGTTTCTGCGTCGGGCACGTTGAAAAGTCAAAGAAATTTGTAACA